>JASDQU010107583.1:23204-34975 GCA_032191745.1 Picea mariana
AAGAACCTCTGCATCAGGAAGATAATCAGGCTCCACAACCAACATTTCCAATAAGGTAGTGTCTCCAAACTCTCAAGGCATAAACAATGGCTAACAACTCCAAATCATGTGTTGCATAGTTCTCCTCATTCCTTCTCAACTCTCTCGAGATGTAAGCGGTCACTTGACCATCTTACATCAAGACTCTGCCTAAGCCTTCCTTGGATGCGTCAGTGCATACCAAAAAGTCCGCATCCATGTTGGGGACCTTTAGTATTAGTGTTGTTGTGAAAAACACCTTAAGCTTCTGAAATGCCTCCGTGCATTTCTCGATCCAAAAAAACTTCTTGTTCTTCTTCTGCAATTCCATAATCAGATTTGTTATCTTCAAAAAACCCTCAACGAACCGTCGATAGTATCCCGCTAAACCCATGAATCTACACACTTCGGGGACATTCGTCGATGCAGGCCATTCCATAATAGCCTCGACGTTTGTTGGATCCACAACGATACCTTTGTAGGAGATGACATACCCTAAGTAGTGAATCTTCGATTGATAAAATGAGCATTTAGACAATTTCCCATACAATTTTTTCTCTTGTAGACACTATAGCACCATGTGCAAGTCGTCATCATGCTCCTCCATCATCCGAGAGTAAATCAAAATATCATCAATGAATACTTGGATGAACTTTTATAAGTATTCATGGAACACCCCGTTCATCAAACTCATAAATACCCATGGGGAGTTCATTAGTCCAAATGATAAAACATTAAACTCGTAATGGCCAAACCTCATCTTAAATGCGGTCTTAGGGATTTTGTCCTCCTTGATGCATAACTAGTGATACCCTGATCTCAAGTCCATCTTTGAAAACATCATTGCACCTTTCGTCTGATCAAACAGATCATCAATCCTTGACAATGGGTATTGATTCTTGATCGTTTCCTTTTTCAATTGGCAGTAGTCAATGTAGAGTCTCCACGACCCATCCTTATTCCATATGAAAATAACAGGCGCACCCCACAGTGACACACTTGGTCGTATAATTCCTAGGTCCAACAACTCCTTCAATTTAATTTTCAACTCCTGCAACTCTAGGGTCGACATCCGATAAGAAATTCTTACTATCGGTTCAGTCCTCGATTTTAGGTCTATGGTAAATTCTAATTCCCTCTCAGGAAAAATCCCAGGTAACTCCTCGGGGAAGACGTCCCAAAAATCTCACACCACCAGAAGGTTTTATAGACCTTTTGCTACTTCGTTCTCGTTTAACGCCAGGATCACATAAATCTTACATCCCTTGCACATGCTCTTCCATAGCTGCAAGGAAGAGATGAAACTCAGGGAAACTCCCTATTTTCGACCTACAATCGTATCTCTATCCCTCATCATCGACCAAGCTCAACCATTTGTCTTACAGTTGAGGATTGCTTCATGCAATTCCAACCAGTCCATACTGATCACGACGTCATATTATCCTAAGATCATGACGTACAAGTTGGCCCTGGTGACAAACTCTCCCAGGTTAAGGATACAACCTGTAACCTTCCCTCCAACCTTTTGTTTGGCTCCCAAATCCATTTCTACAAAATTAAACTTGTCCTATTCGACTACATTTACCTTAATTCCTTTTAGCACTGCACCAGAAATAAAACTCTTGGTAGCACCTGGATCTATCAAAATGATAAGAGTCTAGTTAGCGATGGTACCAGATGTCTCAAGCACGTTTGAGTGGTTCTCTTCCTGGCAGTTATTTACCGCTACATGAATCCGATGGGCCTTTCCTAAATCTCCCACGGTAGTGGGTCCAACTTATCCATATGCTCTAGTCCTCTCCACTAGGTAGTCACACTAGTAATGTGGCTCCCCACATGTCCATCACCCTTTCTTCAGTCCAGTATTCCTGGTACCCGAAGTAGAAGCTGACGACCCACCGACATGGAACCCTGGTCTGTTCTGTTGAATAGACCTAAACTGCTCTTGCTTCAATCGACACTGTTGTGGTGCTCTGTAACGAGTCCGTTGTTGAGGCGTTGGCCACTGAGGTGTAGTGAAGGTGGATCCTCTCTGGAATCCACAATATCCTCGTGAATGTCTAGCTATTGTCTGATGTTGTTGTGCACCAAATGGAACTTGTCCTACTAGTCTTGCTGGAGTCCTTCTCTAACCACCTTTGATAATCTCCTAATCTTCTATGAGGGCCTTCTTGACAACATCATGCATGTTTTGAGGCATCAGAATCCTAACCTTTTCAAGAATGTTGACATTAAGTCCAAACACAAACCTGTTGACCTTAAGTTTCTCATTATTCAAGTGAGGAGCATACTGAAGAAGATCCATAAAATGGGCCTTGTATTCGGGCACCGTACGACCACCCTGTCGCAAGGCGTTGAACTTATTGAGTAGCTACTCAATGAATTCCTCAGATAGATACCTCTCTTAGAACCGTTCCTGAAACAGTTCCCTTGACATGTATTTGACAACCATGTTCAATTGTGGAAGGAGCATCTTCCACCATAGAAGAGTGCTCCCCTTCAGTTGAAAGACTGCCATATGGACCTTCCTGTTGGAGGTATATTCATGAAGTGAAAAGCACATCGCCATATTCTCTAACCATGCCTCAGTGGCTTCATAATCCGGGGCACCAAAGAACTTGAAAAATTTGACCTTCTAGAGTTCGCGGTGAATGCTACCAGTATTGACTGGAGCACGCGGTGGAACCTTAGGGTGTGTCGACGCCCTAGCCTCATATCTATCCAAAAGTTTGATCAGTGCCTCATACATCCACTGAAAGGACCTCATCATCCCAACCTCATCACCCACAGTGATCTTCTCCTTCCCGACAACCTATTCGTCTCCCTGGGGTTTAGATCCCTCAAGCATGGATGTTACTGGGGGCTTCACGCCTCCTCCCCTAGAACCCCTTCATCTGTCTCCATGGCATACTCTAACCATGATTACCTGCAAGAATACACATCAATTTAATTAGCAACATTATAAACAAATATCTAATCATCGGAAGCCATAGTGATCCCTAGTCAAGGGTTGAACCAGCTCTGATACCATATGTAACAACCCCACGTCATTACGACAACATGCGACACATAACCAGTGCAATATGTATTGGTTTTTTCTTTTTGTAAAGGCAGGAAAGTAACAACGATAACCGTCAATCAATGCAACTGGACGACAAACACAGTGCTCACAATTTAGACAATAGAAAAACATAACAACCTAGCATACTAGCACATCAATCAACTAGTAGCAACATGAGACAGTCAGTCAAACGAAAAATATAAATGACTACCCACCCATCCTACCCTGCAAGGTTAGGACCTCCATGACACATAAGCAATGCTAAAGCCCAGGTTCCCATCGATTCTGACCATTGAAGGTCTCAAGGCTGGCAACTTTTCTAAGGAACAAGGAGGTGTCTACATCCCTCCTGACACAACAAGACAAGCCTACTAAGCTAAGGATGATCACCAGACCCAACACAACAACATCATTCATCACAAGTAACTAGAACACTCTCGATGAATGAGAGACAATCACGTTAAATGTTACAACAAGTAGACCCTTAATTACCAAACAAGATCATCCACATCGAGAGGTGCTTGACCATAATTCGGGTTATCATATGTGCTTCTTGATCGACATGTGCAATGATCCAACCTTAAGGTTTCATGTCGCCACAGTGAGATAAGCGCACTAGGAATCCATGCACAAACAAGAACAATTATAAGCCTTCAATCCCACAAGAAACTCGACAATGCCCGAAATCCAACTTGCACTGTCCTACGTTATACAGACCAAAAATAGAGCATTGAAATCAATCTAGATAAAAGGGGTGCATGGTAACTACCATCAAGATAGGGTTAAAATTTGCGACATTATAAATGTATTTCAAAATCATCTTACCATCAAGCCTGGACCTCCATACCCTAGAATCCATCAAGGTAGCCATACAAGTATATATCTCCATTATTAGGAAACCTTTTATAATTTGCAAGCTTCAATTATGATGATGTATTGCAATACATCCAATGAGTTGTCTGGTTAAATTTGTAAAATTTTATTGTTGCAAGGTTTATTAGAACACTGAATTTATTTATGTATTCAGAATTTTAATTTATATAATACAATATTTTAGATTTATATAATTCTATCTCAATAACAATATCTAAACATAAAATGTTTAAACCAATAATACTTGTACTAAATAATAACATGTGGAATAAAAACCCAAAATGTTGAGGATATTAATATAGAGTGAAATATTTAAAAATAATAAAATGTTGAATTAAAACAAAAAAATGGTGTAGATATTAATATAAAGTTAAATCTATGGCAAAGAGCCCAGTGCACATTAATTTGCGATAAAGTTAGGTTCACAGGTAACCCCCAATAAAATGAAGATAAAATTTAGGTTCACTATAAACTTCCAATGAAATGAAAAATCGACGGTACTCTTCATCCAAGTTCATCGTCGTCCTCCTTGGAGGGAGGAGTTATCTGCATGTAGGGCATTAAATTTGACAGAGAAAAGGTGTTTCAAAATGACTTCTCAAAATTGTAATCACAGTACTCATTTTAATCCATTGATAGTCGTTGAACTAACGATAACAATAATTGATTAAGTTGCTACAGGAAGGGAACACGAGAGGTTCTTTACCCTTTAAAAACAAACAAAAAATCCCCCTTCCACTGTGAAGGCACATCTCAAAAACACAGTCCTCATTACCAAATTACACCCAGCCAATGACAAAGATGGATATGGTACACCATCTCATTTGTTAAACATTAATAAAATATTAAAATGAGGTTAATACACAATTGAATGGGTAGGAAAATTGGTTTAATCCCAACTGTCATCACAGCATCTATTTTTACAACATTCAATCTTTCATAAAGATAACGTAGGCCACTAATTAATATATCCCCTGCCGATATTTAGAAACTCCGACTAAATAATTAAATTATGTGGGAACAATTAGAATCTTTGAGTGATATCACAATCTATGTGTAAATGTTTCTTTTAAAATCTTTGGTAGTTAATTAAAGGTTAAACAACAAAAACTCTGCATAAATGAATCAAACTCAGTGTAATAAAAATCTTTTTAAAATCGTTGGAGTTATTCAAAGCGTAAAGATACTCGGTCTAAATAAATCAACTCTTATTAATAACGAAATATCCCTTTTTAAAATCGTTGGAGTTATTCAAAGGGTAAAAATAATCGGTCTAAATCAACTCTGTGTAATAAAGAAATATCATTTTAAAATCACTGGAGTTTTTCGAAGGGTAAAAATAATCGGTCTAAATAAATCAACTCTGCGTGATAAAAAATCGAGGCAGAATAAAATCTTGTGGATAATTTACGGGACCTCTTGTGAAATATGTTTAGATCAACGTAACATTCATAGGGTCCGTTAGAAAGTTTCTCACCTCCACTATGAGTTAAGAAAATTTATTACATGTTGCACAACAGTAGCAAGCTGGTGGGGATTCTGAATTTCTAGTTGCGAAGAATTGAGGCAATTCCCGAATAGGTAACATGCGGGATGAGTTAACCAGGTTATCAAAAAATTCAACAGTCAATCCATTCACATAAGGGAAACACAATACACTAGAAACTCCCATCACAGTAAATAAATGAAACACAATAAATCACACAGTAATAAAAAGAACAACAGAAAACAAATGCAGAAATAGGAAGAACTCAACAATAAGAATGCAATTGCAAGCCACAGAGGAGATGAAATGTTGGTGAATTGGAGAGACATCCCCAAGATCAATGTGGAGAAGAACGAGTTGCGGAGAAAAATCACAATAATTGTAGAGGCTAAGGAGGGAATAAATGCCCAGGAGAGAATTCCTTACTGGGCAGAGATATGATCCCACACTTATATCCATGCACAGGAAAGAAGGGCATTTGAATCTAAATATTTAACACCGGAGTGAAAGAAAGTCAATTCATCTCCTCGTAAATTGTTCAGGTACAGACTAATAACTTAAGGGATCAAGGAACAAAAGATAAAAACATAATTTTTCTTTGTATTAAAAAATAAAAATAAAACACACAGAATTCATTTGCATTCAGAGTTGGGTTTGCCATGGGAAATCAAATCAAGAATATAGTGAGCATGAGGCTAGGATAACTATGAATTCTCTGATCATAAAACGTTGGGCTCATTAAGACAAATTCGCTGAAAGATAAAAATGAAATCTCTGGATAGTATTACGCTGAATAAAACAACAACTTTATCGCAATAGAAGTACCTTAACCGAAAACACAGGAACATAAATAAAATACCCTTCAACCAAATTTCACAAGCATAAATTACGAGGACAGAAAATAAACTAAATTTTTAACACATTGATGCATGTGTTCTTTCAACGTTATAGAGATTCATATACAGGGAATTTAACTACCATTCAATACAAACATACACATGCGTATTGTAGCCAAATGTGAATTCTCTGAAGTTGTTGTTCCGCGTGCACTTCGTCCATCTCCAGCTTGCCAACCAATGTTACCTCACCGGTACCTCCCAGTCAACGCTAGAGGTACTCTACTTCCCCCTAAGCCCCTAGAGCTGCAAAGGGGCCACACACACAATACCAGAGGATGCTATCACCTAGCTCACCTCACCAGGCCAATCTACCACTTGTTACCTGAGCTGGGTATCCCAACTCCCACAAGTGAAAACTCAATCAAGATAAAATTTCGACAGCGTAATGTTACACAAGCCAAATGTGTCATACTCCTCCTCCTCCTCCATCTCTTTTATAGAGTTTCTTAGTCATTAGTTTCCCAAACCCTCATTAGATTCATTTTTCATTTATTTAATTAGGAAAAACCTCCCCCATACACATATCGCCCAATCCCCTAGTTGCACCAGAAAATCAATTTTATTAATTAATTAAATATTCCTAATTCCCTCACCCACCTAAAAGCATTCCTAAAAACTCTCCTCGATGTCCCAATATCCCCTTACAATTCTTAAATGACATACACCTTACTTCATTTCTAGTCAAATTCATAAATAGAAAGTTCCAAAGGCTAGATTCCTTACTAAGATAGACATTCAGATTTTTCTTTAAGTTTCTCATTTTCTTTAAGTTTCCCTTTTTCTTTAATTTTCCTTTTCTTTTAAGTTTCATCATTTTTCCTTTTTAACAAAAATCAATTTAGCAAGTGTAGATAAAAACAACCATTTACCCTTTTAATAAATTTAATCCTTCGTTATAATTTTTTTACTTTAATAATTAAGTTTGAATTTCTTACCCACCTTCTTGTTACATGCTTATTTAGTTTTTCCTTATCCACATGTTCTACTTAGACCTAGGTTTTAATTTTACTAGGTTGGGCAACAATTTTTGAGGGAAATTTTAGTTATTAAACTTCACTCATACCATCATCTATTTTGAGTCCAACCAGGTCCTAAGGAGGCATAGTTTTCTAGGCACTAGGTTTATTAACTTATCATAGTTAAAATCGCGATGTGCCCTTCAGGATGCACAACTTCCTGCAAGGGTGCCACTCACCTATTTCTATTTTATTTGCACAACATATCCTTCAAGATGCACTACATGCTCCAAGGGTGCCACTCGCCTATTCACTAAATATGGTAGACGTCAAACCCCTGGAGTCAATACTCCATCAGGTGATATTTTGGGAGACTAAGGGCCTCTAAGGAATAAGGACCCTGACTTATTGTGTGCCCCTTAGAATCATTGTGAGAGACTGTCACAGTCTGCCCTCATCGCATCGTGGGTCTTCTCGAACTAGGTAATCATTAACCTACAGTTCGAGCCACGACAGAAGTGCTAGTAGGCTGTGGTAGGGTTGTTGCCACACCTCTCCAACTAATGCATACATGTCTTTCCAACTTTCATAGCCTGCACAATGTACTAACAATATTTTCATCACTTGTGTGGGTGGTTGGCTTAATAAATATGCCATCTTGTTTGTAGTTCCCTTCTTGTACTTAATGACCAAGTGAAATTGTTGGATGTATGTGGCCCATTTTAGATGACGTTGTTCCTATATCTTTCTCTAGGAGTTGATGAATATGAGCGGATGATGATCTGTGTGTAGTATGGTCTCTTTTCCCAAAATATAATGGTGACATTGTTTCAGCGCTTGGACCAAGATATAAAATTCCTTGTCATAAGTGTTGTAGTTGAGCTTTGTTTCTAAGAGTGTCTCTGAATGGTAGGCGACGGGATGACCTCCTCGTTTAAGTACAACACCAATCACAAACTAAGATGCATTGGACTAAATTTCGAATGGTTGTAGCAAATGTGGTAAGCGGAGGATTGGTGTCAAGCATAATGCTTGTTTCAGATTCTTAAAGTTGTGTTGTGCATCTGGATACCATAAGAACTTGTCTTTGTTGGTTAGGTGATGCAAAGGGCGTGCCAACTGTGAGAAATGGTATATGAATTTGCAATAAAAATAGATGTCGCCCATAAACAATTTTAGAAGATGTGCAGAAGTTGGGGTTGGCCATGCAAAAATAGCTTGAACTCTAGCCGGATACGGGAAAAATCCTATCGAGTCCACAATGAATCATAGGTAGTGTCCCAAATTTTGAGAAAAATATGATTTTTTCTCTTTTACCTACAATTGGTGTCGGTGCAACAATTCCAAGACAGTGCGAAGATGTTGCAAGTGTTGCTCCCAATATCTGTTGAAAATACGAATATCGTCAAGATAAATAACAACAAACTTACTGAGGTGTGGTTGGAAAATATCATTGATGAGACACATAAAGGTGGTCGGTGCATTGGTCAAGATGAAAGGCATGACTAGCCATTCATACAGACCAAACTTAGTTTTTAACGTTGTCTTCGAGATATCATTGTGGTGCATGCGCACTTGATGGTAACCTAAAGTCAGATCCATCTTTGTGAAGACATATTCCCCTTGGAGATGATCAAGGAGATCTTTGATCCACGGGAGTGGATATCTATTCTTGATGGTTGCTTTGTTCAAGGCTCTGTAGTCGATCACCAGGCACCATTCATAGGTTTCTTTCTTGGAAATAATGAAGGCTGGTGAGGTGCAAGGAGAAGATGAGGGTTGGATGTGGCCGGAATCTAGGAGTTGGCCGGTTTGCCTTTCGATTTATGTGGCCTCCTTGGGCACTAGACGATAGGCAAGTGAGTTGGGAAGAGTTACGCCTGGGATGAGATCAATGGAATGTGCAATGTCACGGCATGGGGGAAGGCTAGTTGGTGGGTGAAACACATCTACAAATTCATGTAAGTGGGGAACAACTTCAGAGGGTGTCGGGTTAGTAAGATTCTCAGGTTTAAGTGGTCTCATTAGAAACGGTGATGTTGTTTGGGTATTAATGACATGGTGAGTGGTTGTGGTATTAGTTTGTGATGAGGCTAACTTGACAACAAAGGAAGTTAGGAAATATTTATGTCCCTCCTTTTGAAGATGATATTGATGTGATTTAGCATGATACACAATATGTCAATCTTGTTGATACGGAATATCGAGAAGGAGGTATGCACAGTCTAAGAGAGAGACGTCACAAGTCACAGTATCATGGAATGGGCCAATAGTGAAAGTGACCTTGCAGCAAGGAGAAATCATGATGCACGACCCCCCTTTTTGAACCCATCCTTGTTGATAAGGGTCAGGATGTGGAGAGGTGGGGAGTTGCAGATGTTGTACAAGATCTTGAGATATAAGATTCTTTTGACTTCCATTTTCGAGAATGAGCATGGCTAATTCGGTCTTAATTTGGCAGTTGTGGGTGAAGAGGGGGATGCTAGTGCATCCATATGTGGTTTGGCTCATTAGAAAGAGAGAAGGGTCGATTTATGTGGAGTTGTCGAGGGAGATGGCTTTTGTGAGGTCGGGAGAATCTGTCGTGGTTATCTCAACCATCAAGGTCTTATTAGTGCAGATATTATTTAGTGCACGACAATCCATAGAATTGTGGGAATTGGTTTTGTGAAAGGTACACCAACCTACAATTTTGGATGTGAAAGATGAAGCTGACGTAGACTGGCTTGGTGGATTGGATGGATGTGTAGTGGAGGTGCAATAGGTAGAGAATCAAGGGCATGGAGAGATCTTTCTTTCGACTGCTAATGCATGTAAGAAGGCTTTGTCCAGAGAAGGAGTGTAAAAAAGGTCGACCTTCTGCCAAAGAGGTAGCACTAAACCAAAGTTGAATTTGATTATCAATACTTGGTCTGGATCGTTGATCTGGAGTTGTAGTCACAACTTGCAGAAAACATCAATGTATGATTGCACCGACTGATTGGATAGCTGTCGAAGTTGTAACCATTTTGCCATCAAATTCTGAAGGTATCCTTGGGGGTAGAAGCGTTCTCTCAGGTCTTGATAGAAACCCTCCCAAGACGTAATGTGGTCATTTGTCAAGGGTGGATTGTCAAGTTCGACGATTAATTCAACATTGATCAAGTGTGTGTCTCACCAAGTTTGGGCAATTCCTTCAAGCTGTAGAATAGCAATTTGTAACTTTCTAGTCTCTTCCATCTCGGGCAAGGTTTTGAAATAGGTGGAGAGACTACTGATCCATGAATCCACTGTCTCGCCATGTATCTGACCAACGAACTTGGGTAATTGAAAATGAGTGTCTAGCTGTATGCCTATTGGAGGTCTTCATTGTTGAATATGAAGCAACTCTTGAAGTGACAGTGCCAGATATTCCATTGTGCTTGATGTGTTTGGGGTTGATTTCTCACTGGACGCTTCACATTGAGGCGACATTATTAGAATACGGAGGAGTTCGAGATGACGGAAGAGAAAAACCATGAGAAGGGTGAAAGGGATGTTCTGGGAAGAAGCGTGCTGCTATAGTTGTAGATCCGCCCCCTAAAAAATTGTCCCGGTGGATGAAGTTCTAGTCCCAAGGACCGAATACGCTATGATACCAATTGATTTGCATGGAGGGCGACGATTGGGGAAGAGGGACACGATCTAGAGATGATACAGATGTCTGGGTGCCCTTTTATGAAGGAAAGAAGGCCACTGACGCAGGGAATTCCCCCTCTGTTGAGCGTGGGCATTGTTCTCTTGTGTTGTACGCTACCACACATTTTATGGAGGGCGCTTAAAGAGATGATGTGCAGGGTAATCGAATCACAGAGAAAGAGAGAGGCACACCAATTTCTATGGTGCGCAATCTCTCTTCTTCACTCGCTGTCTCAACCAAAATGCAAATTGTTTTTTGTCCTCATGATTTCCCTCAACATTTTGTCCTCACGATTTTCCTTAGCATGAAAAACTAGAAAAACAAATAAATAAAACATAGCAGAGATTTCCCTCAGCACATTGTCCTCACGATTTTCCCTTAGCACGAAAACCAGAAAAACTAAATTAGAAAACACAACAGAGAGATGAAGAGATATAGAGAGACAACATAAAACTTCAGCAAACTCTATTAGATCATTGAGAATGTTTTTAAAACAATGCTAATCTCCCTAGAAAGGAAGATGTTGCCTTGCGCTAACAGATTCGCAAGAGAACTCTCCACAATCTTATTGACATACTGACTCTTACATAGAATTAGGCATCTTTCTTATTTCTTATACCGACATATGCTTTATTACAAAAACACTGATTGGCGATGACATAAAATAGACATAGAATTACTTCTACTTTTCTTCTATCTTACCACGCATGACTCTAATTTGTTATGCATTGTATATGGAAGGTTGACATTCTTCCTTATTGATCCATTTTTACTTATTTATACTCTTAATTTTCATACTAGTATTTCATAATAACTATTG
>JASDQU010107583.1:34995-49788 GCA_032191745.1 Picea mariana
ACCAAAATGCAAATTGTTTTTTGTCCTCATGATTTCCCTCAACATTTTGTCCTCACGATTTTCCTTAGCATGAAAAACTAGAAAAACAAATAAATAAAACATAGCAGAGATTTCCCTCAGCACATTGTCCTCACGATTTTCCCTTAGCACGAAAACCAGAAAAACTAAATTAGAAAACACAACAGAGAGATGAAGAGATATAGAGAGACAACATAAAACTTCAGCAAACTCTATTAGATCATTGAGAATGTTTTTAAAACAATGCTAATCTCCCTAGAAAGGAAGATGTTGCCTTGCGCTAACAGATTCGCAAGAGAACTCTCCACAATCTTATTGACATACTGACTCTTACATAGAATTAGGCATCTTTCTTATTTCTTATACCGACATATGCTTTATTACAAAAACACTGATTGGCGATGACATAAAATAGACATAGAATTACTTCTACTTTTCTTCTATCTTACCACGCATGACTCTAATTTGTTATGCATTGTATATGGAAGGTTGACATTCTTCCTTATTGATCCATTTTTACTTATTTATACTCTTAATTTTCATACTAGTATTTCATAATAACTATTGYTTTATGCTTCTTCTTTTTAGGTYAATACAAAYACCAAGGGCTACTCTTGTTGATTTAAATTAAAATTCATTTGAAAAATAAAGTAAAGAGTAACACATGTTCTAATCCATTGGATAACATTCAATTCCCAACTATAAACAACTCTCGTTTGTGAAAAGTGATCAAAAGTAAAACCTACATTTCAATACTATCGATGTTTGAGGACAAGGTTATAACAAGTGAGATTTTACCCTAAGTTCTAATTAGGGTTAGAATATGGTTATATAGTTTCCGAGTTGGAGTAAGTACTAGATTTATCGAACCCTTCATATCTACATTATGTTTTAGGTTATATAACAACATGGTGTGTAGTTCAGCAACGTCTTTCTTTCTAATATTAAAAATATTAATTTTATATAATATATGCATATGATAGTGTTAGGTTTTATCAAGTTTATAATTCATTGCCAAGCCTTTATGGTGTTAGATCTTCTTTTATTATTAACTCTGTGGTTAGATTTATTATTTATGTGATGATTTAAATATTTACTCCAAATAACGTTAAATATATTCATAGGTTGTATTGAGAATTATCTTATGTAAATAATTAAGTTAAATTTGTATATTTATTATCATAGATGTATCTATAGTTGACCATTCCATGCATTGTCACAAAGACCCAAATTTAATCAAATTGATGAAAAAGACCCAAAAACAAATGGAAAGTAAGACAGACTCCTTGTGAAGTCTAAGTTAAGATGGACGACCGCTTTTGTCAATCATGAAATTTTGCTGCCAATTCACGGCTTCTACGACCTGTGTGATTGAATGTCTTAATCTGTCTGCCTCTCTATTTCAACAATAACACTTTACAAACAGAAGGCTCTATACGGCCTTATTTCTCGACTTCCGAATGTATTCTGCTATGGGGTAAAATATATCCACCGCGACCACTATTTCCATGACGGCCAATTAAATAATTTCTTATTTCTCATAAGATATAGATATGGGCTTGTAAACAATTCAAAATAGTTATGATTCTTTTTCACTTTTCTTTTCGTTCATCTTTTTTTCAAACTTCAATAATTCCTACATAGTCAAAAACTTTACAAGTTCCGGGTTTTTGTCCATTCGGGCATGAACAGAGAGTTTCATTAGGTTATGTCCATTAGCTATAGATTTTTCAAAACATGATAAATATGAAATAAAAAGTGAAGCTTAATGACCTACCATGCGTGCGACTAAATCGAAATCAGTAAAGACCAGAATGAGGAAAATGAGAATGGAATCGAGGAATATGGAACACGGCGAGAAGCAATAGCCAAGCAGTTGCAACGCGATGTGATCTATTGCCCTTTATCAGTTTAATATTCGTTCCCTAATATTGTGCCTGTCTTTTCTTTGCAGAGATTCTTAATTTCTATGGATTTTCTATCGTACACGGAACACGTTTGCGTAATGACCCAGAAATCGACAAAAAAAAATTATTCCATTAAAATTCTGACAACATTATTCCATTAAAATTCCGACGTATTTTTCGACGAAACTTCTGATTCAGTAAGTAAATGAGACAGCTTCACTGATCCTCCCATCCTCTATGTTTCTATGACTTTTTCCTCCTGCTCATCGTACCTCAACACCGCTTTTCATTTAGTTTACATATAACTATGAGGTTACTTGTAGTTTTTCAAAAGCGGGCGTAAGATTTCTCAAATTTCCTGTCTATCCTTCTTGAAAACAAAACTGTAAAGGCACACACCAGCAGAAAGGAAGGAAACCATATTTCCTATTTCTAATGAAAATATCAGTTCATTTTGAATCCGTATGTCAAAGAACGAAGCAATGCTAAGAAAGCTGTTAACACGATAGATTTTGTGTGAAATATTTTTACAGGTCATGAGCCAAGTTTCTAAGTCAGAAATTGCTTGCGCTGCTTGCAAGTTTCTAAGGCAGAAATGCGTGCTGGCACCTTTTTCCCGCAGAACGATCCCAACAAGTTCCTGAAATGGCCATGTCGTCAAACTACTACAGGTTTGTCGGTTTGTTTAAATTTTAATATAATTTTACTGCAGCACAGCAAAACACTAACTTTGTCAAATTGAAAGAACTTATATTCCAACATATAATTGGTCCGCTAAATTTGTTAGCGTTAATGTTGTTAAACATATGGTTACTGCTGTCATAGTAGATGTCTGTCTCTATCTTCTTTGATAAGGAATATTAATTTACATGTTAAGAGTATTTATGTTTAGGTTTATTAGGATGTCATTCATAAATATGGAAAAATATTTTAGAATTAGAAGTTTTCAGAAAAAATGGGATATCAGCTTATATATGACCATGCCATAATTACAGGATCACAGGATCTCCCAGCAGAGCAGAGAGGTGATGCAGTAAGCAGCCTGGTGTACGAAGCAAGAGCAAGGGCTGCAGATCCTGTCCATGGCTGTGTGGGAGTAATCAATAATCTCCAGAAAATAATAGAAGAAGTGCAAGCGCAGTTGGCTTTCACACAAGCAAAGCTGGATAACATTACTGAGTAACATTCTAATATCTTAATTACCCTCAATAATACAGGATATCATCAAGGTTGGGATCCCAATTTTTACAGCCCTTCACCCCAAGAGAGTCAAGACACGCAATATACTAACCCATCTGTTTTAGAGGACGAGGTAGATAGTCTGGAGTTATTCTAATATCTTAATTACCCTCAATAATACAGGATATCCTCAAGGTTGGGATCCCAATATTTACAGCCCTTCACCCCAAGAGAGTCAAGACACGCAATATACTAACCAATCTGTTTTAGAGGATGAGGTAGATAGTCTGGAGTTATGGGATGTTAAATATAATGTAACCTCAACAGGTTAACTGTACACTGCCAGCTGTCCTGGTCAGCTGTACTCTTCTTTTCTTGATTTGCTTGAGCCTATTTAGGTCAGCTATTTCCCTTTGCATAGTACTTCTTCATGAGTCTTCTTCATGTACTCGTTTTGTACTCTTCTTCTTACATTCTAATATAATGTTTTATGTTCTATTCTTTCTCTTTGCATTTCTTGCTTCACAATTTATCATGGTATCAGAGCTTCAGTAGTAAGCCTCTTCACACAAGGACGAGAGAGCAACACGATCCTCAAACAGAGCAAAGCTTACATGGATCGGATCACGAGAGATCGCTTCACAGACTTTTCACAAAGCTTGGAAAGTTGTCCGTAAGACTCTCAAAAGATCAGCGTAAGAAGCTCACGCAAGGAAGCAGAGCGTTGTACGCTCAGAAGGCCGAGGTAGCAGAGCGTATAACSCTCGAAAGTTCGAGGAGAAGAAACACGAGAAGAAAGAAATATTAAAGAATCGTGAAAATTTCAAGATTCGTCAAAGATTCACGAAGAAAACCTACAGAAGGCAAAAACGTTGAAGATTTCAAGAATATTTGTTCAAATTCGCCAATTCTTTGCAGAGAACAGAACACTTCAAAGAATTCGTGTAATTCTTTCAAATCTTTGAAAGAATCACGAATTTTTCTTCTGCAGGAGAAAATTCCTTCAAATGCACCAAACATTGTGTCTAAAGAGCAAAGAACAACCATCGCAGCAGTAAGATCCGTCCTCCGAGAAGATCTGAGGCAGAAATCCAGTTTAGAAGGGACGAGGAGAGTGCAGAAAAGGCGAAAGAGTTTCAGCCGTTAATTCTTGCGCAGAGGACCGATAGCCATTGGATCAACGAGAAAGTGCACGAGGTTTAGTCATTTGGAGCGCACAGGAGAAATTTCGACTTGGGAAGTCACGAAATCATCTGAACCGTCCATCAAGAGACATGTGGCGAGATCTCGGCATTTCGCTGTCTCGCAAGGTGTAAAGGTCAGAAGACTGTCGTGAGAATTCATTAATCGCGAAATCATGAGTTATTCTGGACCGTTGGATCAAGATAGATCGTGAGCCATCAATCTGATCCGATCGCAAAATCAGGGATCGGGAGTTGGACGAACGAAGGAGACTGCTCTCTAAAACCCCGATACGTGAAATCCCAACATCACGTATTGCGAAATCCCGATAGAATTGTGAGTCGTCCATCTCAGAGGACAGGTGGCAGCAGATTCAAGCACCATCAAAATTTAGGCATTTCGGAGTTCAGGATATCGAAGGTCTTGTTGACGAAGGTCAGGACACTCCACGGCGAAAGTCCCAAAATTGTGAAACGTCGAGGACTGTCCATCTTGAGGAGACGCGTGGAAACTATCTAGACCTTTGGGGAAAGTCCTGAAAGGAATGGCCATCGGCATTTTGAGAATCGTCTTTTCAGGAGTCGAGAGACCAAGAGGTTGTGCGTTTGAGTCGCGAAACCCCAAAAGGGACTGTGGTCATATCAGGAGAGGTCATGTGGACCAATGGTATAGCCCAAGGGGCTAACTGAAGTTAAAGCCATTTTGTCAAATCGACATCTCGGAGTTTGTGATTTCGGAAACTCTGGGACAAAAGTTCTAAGCTCTTGAAATAACGAATCGTGAAATCCCGAAAGGATCTAGACCGTCAAATCACAGGAAGATTTGGACCGTTTAATTGTCCAAAGGTGAAATTTCGACAAATTGACGGACAAAGAACCAGCGAAGGCATCACGATTCCCCGATTCACGAAAAGCCAGCAACGCTTTAACATTTAGGTGCGTGGTCACATTGAACAGAGACTAAGGGCCAATTCAAGGCCGTTAATCCCTCTTCAATGTTTCGGAAATCAGAAGTTGGAGAGTTCAAAGGTCTCGTCTAACGAAGTTCCGAGGTCAAAACTCACGAAGCCAAAATTCGTGACGTCAACACTCACGAAATCTTGAAAAACAACATTCTGGCATCCCTGCAAGAAAGAAACAGACCTGGTTTCAGCGAAAGAGACAGGTAAATACGAAATTTCCTTCTGTTTATTGCAAAAAATTTTAAAAATATGGCGTCGTCCAGAAATTTAGGACCAACCCAGGGTACGATTCTTCTTGGAAAGAACTATGAGTTCTGGTCTCTTCGGATGAGATCTTTGTTGCAAGCACAAGAGTGCTAGGATCCAGTGGATCATGGATATGTGGAACCAGATCCAACAGACCTTGCCGCCATGACAAACCAGCATAAAATTGCTCAAGCAACTCAGAGAAACAGAGAAAATAAAGCCAAATTTTGGATTCAAAATTCTGTGGATGACTCGATTTTTTCAAAAATTACAAGCGCTGTTGCTTCAAAACAGGCCTGGGACATCCTCAAATCTTCCTACCAAGGAAATGACAAGGTCAAAACAGTTAAACTGCAGACCTTAAGGACGCAATTCGAGACTCTAAGGATGACAGAGTTTGAAAGTGTGGATCAGTTTATGACCAGAGTCATGGGCATTGTGAACCAAATCAGATTGACTAGTGAAGCCATCCCTGATCAACGCATTGTTGAGAAAGTCCTCAGAAGTTTACCAAAGAAATTCGAAATGGTTGTAACAACAATCCTTGAATCCAAGGATCTATCAAGTTTTTCAACAAATGAACTAATTGGTTCTCTGGTGACACATGAGACCAAACTGCATCTCACAGATGAGTCAATCTCCAATGCTTTCAAAATTCAATTCTCCTTCGGCAGAGGGAGAGGCAGAGGAAAAGGTAGAGGTCACCAAGAATGAGGGAGCAGTCACAATAATCCTCATTCCAGTGGAGGACACAGACAACAACACCCGAATCAACACTTCCAAGCACAGAGACAACAAAATCAGAATCAGAGTTTTTAGCCTCAAAGAGGTAGAGGGAGAAGATCAAATGACAAAACAAGCATACAATGCTATTATTGCAAAAAGTATGGGCACTATGAATCTGAATGCAGGATGAAGCAAGCAGATCAGCTCTCAGGCAGAGCACATGTGTCAAATCATACGGGAGAATCCTCAAGAGGAATGTTTCTCTCATGCCACAAGTCTGACGAACAACCTAAAGATCTCTGGTTGTTGGACAGTGGATGCAGCAATCACATGACAGGTAACAAAGAATTACTTGCATGTAATGATTCTTCAATCTCATTTGATATTACACTTGGAAATGATTTCTTAGTCAAAGTTCAAGGAAAAGGAACTGTTCCTATTCTTACTAAACAGAATGTCAAGAAAGACATAAACAATGTCTATCATGTTCCATATCTGAAACATAATTTGCTAAGTGTAGGACAACTCATTGAACATGGCTATAAGGTACTTTTTGAGGGAGCATCTTGCAAAATATATGACAAAAGCCCCAATAGAAAATTGATTTCTAAAATCCATATGAATCCGAATAGGATGTTTCCCCTTACCCTCAGAACTGCAAATCTGATTCAATCATATGCACAAAGTGCATCAACCCTGAATGAAACTATGGTTTGGCATACAAGATTTAGCTGGCAGTGTACAGTTAGCCTGTTGAGTGTTAAATATAATGTAACCTCAACAGGCTAACTGTTCAAGAACGATTAGCTATTGTTTGATTCGAGAAAAGATGTATCACAATTTTTTTGGTGTTTCTCCCTTCTTTTCCCCTAATCCCACTTGTCGTCCATGTGCTTGAAATGTGTCATACATTTATTTTATCGAATGCCATAATATGATTTTGTGTTCACCGATGAGGTTTATTGGTTAGCTTCCTTTTGTGATTCGATGTGAGTTTCTGTGGCACATTTTAGGAAGAATTTCCCAAATCGTTTTAAGTTATGATTGCTTCTAATATTTCCAATATAAATGAAAGTTGTATGAGTGAGTAAAACAAGGAGGCAACTAATTAAATGCAAAGTCTCCAAAGCATTGTTCACTTTAACTATTCAACTCCGGTAGATATTATTATAAACGTTGTTCAATTTTTAATTACGCCGAAAGGCGTACACCTATTGACAATGGGCACAATTAATCACCTTTTAATCTAAAATTCTAATCTTATGGCTAACAATTGAAGATGCTGGCATATTCTTAGTCGTACTCTCTAATCAATGGATGAAATTTAATGCTCATAACTTCCTTGCATTTCTGAATACTTCCGTTACCTTGTTTACTTTTTCACATTTACTTAATATGATTAAGAAATTACTTCTCTAACCATTGATTGACAGGTTAACTGATTAAGAAAAATTAATATGTATAAAACTTTGCATTGCCACGTTCCTTGAGATTAAGCGTTTGTAGCTGGACGCAGTGGTAGCTACGACAGTGGTAGTTGGATGCAGTGGAAGCTGGGCGTCATTTCAACTAGCACGACGACGTTTCAGTGGCAGATACCTTTCGGTGTTCTCCAGCCGCGAGTCAACTGTGCTAGTTATATTCTACAGTTAAACCGTGGTTATTATAATTTTAAATATCTATTTAAATAAATGATTAGTTTGGTTGATATTTAAATAAATGGTTAGTTTTGTTGAGATCAACTGTACATTAAAAAAAATATTGAAATGTTTTAAACAAAAGTTCTTTATTAGCCATTGTTTAGTGTAACGCCTTGTCAATTGGTCATTGTCCCTCCCGTCGTTTGGATTTTCTCCATCAACTCATGGTCGGGTCCTCTGGATTCTATGGATCATTTCGCCCGGCCCTACAACGATTCTTCCAGCAGTCATTTTCCTTCAAGAAGTTGAGGAATTCAGGGACGAGATACTTGCCTTAACTAGAGAAGGATAGCAATCATCTTTGTACTATGTACATAGATACTCAGTACATAGACTCTTGCTTAGAAGATCAACACACACAACTTGAACCCATTTCTAACTATACACTACTCAGGAAAACACAACAACAACACCTAACAAATGAACTGGCACCATTTTACTACCGGACCCTGCCCATTTCACACTTTAGCCCATCATACCAAACTAGAAATATTGAAATGTTTTAAGTATTTTTTTTTTTTTAGTTTGTAAAAAAATTGAAAAAATTATTTTATGGTGGATATTTATAGAAAATTTAAGATTAAATATTTTTTATTTATTTAATATTTTATTCAATTTATTTCTCATCTATATTCTCTTTGATTAATAAAAAATGTTATAATTATATTTTAAAATTTACTTTTAGTTTTAAAAAAATTATTTTTGAAATAGAAAAAATTTACAAAATAAAACTAACCAAATACAAAGTAAAAGACAGAGAAATTTAAGTTGCAAATAAAAAAACGTAGCTCTTGCTTGGACACGAATAAATAAGTATATTTTACAAAATCATTAATGAAATTGAATTGAACAATTATATGAAACATTTTCATTATAAGTTTTTGATATCATAATTAGGTTGGAATTTATGCTTTAGGATGAGATAGTCAATTTACGAAGAAGACCCGCAGGGCCGTTTTAACATTTGATGCCGCTCTGTTGACCTCTGCTTTAATAACAATGACAGGCCAAACCTCTCTATTTGTAGATTCTTCTTATGCGAGTTCAATACTCTGTCATAAAATACATGGGAAAGCACTTCTAAGAAGGTTGCGGCCTGTCGAGGCAACTTGGAATTTAATGCAAAGAATGGGCACCGAATCTCAAGCCATATACAAAAATATATCTTTCCGGGTCAATTACTAATGACTTACAGTCCCCTTTGATCAACGGTCAATTACTAATGACTTACAGTCCCCTTTGATCTTTCCGGATCTAATGACTTACAGTCCCCTTTGATCAATRGTTGACGTCAACTCCGGAATTTGGGACTACGGGAGGCCCTAACCTTTTTGTAACAACGAYTCAATTTTTTCGAAGCACTGAATTACCGAACCACCAAATGACGAAGGCTCTTACATATAACGACTCTCATTCGATYACTAGATCTACGACTGTCCTTCACTACGGGACTTCAAAACTTTGGGATTTTCTTAATTCTTAACAGTTGCATCTCAAACTAGCAAGAGTGTCGAATCCTGAATAACTCGAAGATCTACAACTCACACTTATCCAATGATCTACGGTCGAGATTAATTATGGGCTTCAGAGATTCGAGGCTCCTCACCCCAACAACTTTAACTATTCCAAATCGCCGAATTCACGAAGTCCAAAGGACTCACGGTTTAAGGAGTGTACTACTCTAGTTGGATCAGACGACTGTGGGGATTTCGACTCCTCAAGGTTAGATCCCATCCACTAATTATTGTCAAAGGATTTCACACTCTTGATTTACTACTTGGAACTCTCTACGCATTTTACCTCCCGAACTTCACCACTTGTTGAAGTGAACTCTGACACTCCCTTGTGCTACCCTCCTAAACTCTGGACTTAAAGGATTGCATGTGCACCTTTTATGCTTATCTATGTATTTTTGCATTGTCTCTCCTGATATTATGTAATTCAGAAGATCAAGGCCTCTGCACATTCTGAGTGTGTTACGTATGCACCTTTCACTATTTCTCCTAAACTTGGACTTTCAAAAGTTTCGTCTGCGCACTCCTTTCCTTGACACTATGCACACTTTGCATTGTGACTCCCAGAAGAGAAATTTAGGAACTTAAAACAAAAATTTCAAACTCCTTCTCACAAACAAACATCACCCAGACATATTTTTGCATCATCATAATATCTTTTAGTTCAAAAAGTTCAAAGCAAGATTACAGTCTTCTCTCTTCTCTCAGGGATGAGAGATTTTCTCTTCTCTTTTTCAAGCAAACTTGAGTAAAGTTGAAAATTTCATTATCGATAGATTGCCCACTTAAGGTTTTTTGGTTATTACTATTTAATCCTATGTCTTGATATTATTAAATTTCTTCATATTCTTTTAAATAGGAAGATAATGAAATATTGTAATAGTATGCAATTGTGTAATGGAAGTAGTAACCAAGTTACCAGGTTTTCTATGTTCTTGAAAAAATTCTAATCCAGAATGTTGGTAATTCTAGTTGAACTTCAGAATAGATTGAAGTTATGGGAATTAGATACTTCCTTGTTCCTCAGAACAATCACTAGTCGTGAGACCTTAAATGGTCAAAATCAATATGATGAATCCTAGACTTGAGAATTGATTATGTTTCTTGGAGGTCCTAACCTTGCAAGTAGGTTGGATGGGTAGATATCCTGGATTGCTTGTGTTATGATTTATTTTGTTAGAAGCATTGATGTTGTATAATGAAACATGTAGTGTAGGATGTCAATGAGAAATGAATTTGTAAAAATTGAAGTATGTTAATGTCGAGTAACTTTTGTCCTTGATATTCTCTTTAAAAAAACAATATCCACTACTGTACTCACTTACATTTATGTAGTAACAAAGGGGTTGTTACATATGGCATCAGAGCGGGTTCAAACCTATGACATTGGATCGTTAAATCTTCCACTGGGTTAACTAAATGCTGAAAAATTTATATCGTTAATTAAATTATGAAATTTTACGTGCAGGTAATCATGGTTAGAAGATGGAGGGGAGGTAGATGACATGGTGTTGGGGAAAGAGGTGTGAAACCTTTGATAGTACCCACACTAGAGGAGTCTAACCCCTAGGGAGAATAACCGATCACTGAGAAGGAGCAGGTTGTTGTGGGAGATGTGGTAGGTATGATGAGATCCTTTTAGAGGATGTCAGAGGTGTTGATCAATCTCCTGGATAGAAATGATGGCAGAGTGTCTATGCCCAATGAGGGTTCACAATGCGCTTCAGCTGGTAGTAGTAGTATACACAAAGAACTCAAGAAGGTGAAATTTCCCAAGTTCTGGGGTGGCCTGGACGACTTAGCCACTGAGGCATGGTTAGAGAACATGGTGATGTGCTTTTCACTTCATGATTACACCTCCAACATGAAATTTCACATGCAGTATTTTAGTTAAAGGGGAGTGATATTCTAACGTGGAAGACTCTCCTACCTCAACTAAACATCGTCATTAAAGATGTGTCATGGGAACTGTTCGAGGAATGGTTTCGGGAGAGGTACTTGTCTGAGAAATTAATTGAGTGCCAACTTAATGAGTTCAATGCCTTATGACAGGGAGGTCGTATGGTGCCAGAGTATGAGGTCAAATTCATGGAGGTACTTAGGTATGCTCCACATCTGAACACAGGGAAGTTAAAGGTCAAAAAGTTTGTGTTTGGCCTTAAATTCAACATTCGTATGAAGGTGAGGATATTAATACCTTGAACATTGCATGATGCAGTTCAGAAGGCCCTCATAGTTGAGGAATATATGAATGGTGGGGGTTAGGGAAGGACTCCTTCTAGACCGACTGGACATATGACTTCAGGATCACAACAACATCACACACCAACTAGAGAAAATTCAAGGAATAGAGATACACCTAGAGGATCTATGTTCACGACACCCCAGAGACAGACTTCTCAGCAGAGGAGTCCTTACATAGGACCACAACAACAACAACAATGTCATCCATAGCAGCAACATCAATTTAGGCATGTTCAACAGAACATGCCCGGATCACAGACTGTTAGGACAACAACTTCTACTTTGGGGACCATGAGCACTGGACTAAATAATGGGTGTTGGACATGTGGAGAGCCACATTACCAGCAAAACTATTTGATTAAGAAGCATAAAGTGACTAGATTATCAGGAACCACTACAGTTGGAGATTTGGGCAAGGCCCATAGGATAGATGCAATGATGAACAACCGCTAGGTCTAGCACCAATCCATTGTGTTGGAGACGTGAGGAACATTCACCGACCAAAGCTTTAGTATATTGACATATTCAGGTGTTATAGAGAGCTTTATCTCTAGTGTAGCGATGAAGAGAATTAAGGTAAATGAAGTCGAGCAAGACGAGTTCACATACATAGAAATGACATTGGGTGCCAAACAGAAGGTTGGAGGAAAGGTTACAAACTGTAGAATTAACTTGGGATACTTTGTAACGGAGGTAGATATTTTTATCATGATCCTAGGATCTTATGACATAGTGGTTGGTATGGATTGGTTGGAATCACATGATGCAATACTTAACTACAAGACAAAATGTTTAAGTTTGACAGATGATTTGGGACAAAGTAGAGTGATTGTAGGAAGAAACCAGGGACTGTCCTTGAGGTTTATTTCTTCCCTACATTTGCACAAGTGTATGTGCAAGGGATGCAAGTTATATGTGCAATATTATCCCTAAATGAAAACGATGAGGAAGAAGGAATATAAAACCTTCCTATAGTACAAGAGTTTGCAGATGTGCTTCTAGAAGAGTTACCAAGTTTACCACCCAAAAGAGAGTTGGAGTTTACAATAGAATTTAAATCTCAAATTGAACTGATAGCGAGAAAGCCTTACCAGATGTCAACACCTGAGTTGCAGTAGTTGAAAATGAAATTAAAGGAGTTGTTGGATTTGGGATTGCTACGTCCAAGCGTATCTTTGTGGGGTGCGCCAGTAATATTTGTTAGAAAGAATGATGGATTGTGGAGTCTTTGCATTGACTATCGTCAATTGAATAAAGCTACGATCAGGAGCTAGTATTTGTTGCCAAGGATTGATGATTTGTTTGATCAAATGAAAGGAGCGACGATGTTTTCAAAGATTGACTTGAGATCAAGATATCACAAGTTATGGATTAAGGAGCAAGATATCCCTAAGACTACATTTAAGACGAGATTTGGACACTATGAGTTTACAGTTTTACCATTTGTATTGATGAACGCCCCAAGGGTATTCATGAGTTTGATGAATGGGGTGTTTTGTGAATACTTCGACAAGTTTGTTCAAGTATTTATTTATGACATATATATTTATTCTCGGATGAAAGAAGAGCATGATAAACATTTAAGATTGGTCCTACATTGTCTACGAGAAAACAAATTATATGGGAAACTATCAAAATTATCTTTTTACCAATCAACTCAAAGGAGTTCAAAATAAACAACAGGAACTTAGACCAAGTGCAAGGAGTGCACAGAGTCAAGGAGAGACTAAGTGTCGAAGAATCAGAGCAGAGAGCACAAGGAGTGTGAGAAGAATTTCTTTCGAAGAAATCCTTCGATCTGAGTTTGTCGAGATCCCATAAACGCAAGGAGTGCATGGGAGATCAAAATCCCTAAAGGAATCAATCTCAAAATGGATATAGAGGATAAATATTCAAAAGGGAGCGAAGCTCTAAAGATTTCACGAAGTATCACTCGATATATGTTCAGGAGGGAGCGAGATCGTTCCAGATCATTGGATCTGGGAAAGGTGCTCAAGTTTTAAATCTCTTGGTGCATACAAGAGAGCAGATTGTCGAAGTCTCGAAGTCCCAAAGTGCATAGATACCGTTCATAATCAAGAGGGACAGGTGGCGCAAGATCTACAACTACAAAAGTTCGTAGATAAGGAGGAGGCTAAATCGTCAAAGAGCCGAAGTAAATCCTGACCATTGATCGCCAGGAGGTACGTTTCAACAAATCAGAGACTTTGGGTGAAAGCACTCAGAAGGTGGGTGTGCAGGAGTTGAAACTCCCAAAGAACGAAGAGATGAAGCAATTCACAACCATTGATCTATGGGAGACACACGTGGAAATATCATCGACTTCGAGTGAAAGCACTCAGAAGGTGGGTTTGCAGGATTTGAAACTACCAAAACCTGAAGATCCGAAGTGAATCATAGTCGTCCGATTTAGAAGGATATGCGACAGAAATCCATTGATTTTGGGTAAAGACCCAAAGTGAATTGTAGTCGTTGATTTGTGAGGGACACGCGTCGACAAATCGTCGTCTTTGGGTGAAAGCATTCTGAGAGAAAGCAAAGGCTAAGAGTTGAAACTCCCAAATCTTGAAGAGCGAAGCGAACCACAATCGTCGATATGTGATAGACATGCGTCAACAAATTGTCGACTTCGGGTGGAAGTACTGTGGAGGAAGCAAGAGTTGAGAATTGAAACTCTTGAAGCCCAAAGGGTGTGTTATCGCACGGTTTGTAGGAAGGGTTTAGGCAGCTTGAGTCAAGGCTTAAAACCGACGTAAAAAGAGCTTCCCCACCCACTGTCACCTCGATGGGGGGCTCTTTCTATTTAGGAGGGCTAGTCCAAGGGAGACGTCCCTATGTAATCTGGGTTTTAGAAGGGCTAAAGAGGTAATGGACCAAGTCAAAGAAGTTCCCTTTCACAGATTACTGCCAAGATGAAATAGTCAAGAAGAGTATGTTCCACTGGATGGCACCTGTTTGCGAGACAAGACAAATGACTAGAATATGTGCTGCAGTGGGTTAGTACTTCAAAAGAATTAATGACTATCTTCAAATATACATGTGAGCAATGATTAGATATAATTATTGACGAAGTCAATGATTATTAAACAAAGATAAATAGCTTGTATCACTTCTTC
>JASDQU010107583.1:56286-131277 GCA_032191745.1 Picea mariana
TAGTGTTGCTCCTCCTGATTCCAATGAGCTATTACAATGAGAGGTTCCTCCAAGTAATGTGCACAAAATGACCTCTTCGGTGAATTCCATTGACTTATAGCTCAAAATAGTCAAAATCACGGAAATCGTCGAAATGCAACAAAACCAAAGCCAACCTGTGCAGAATGGCTCATAATGATGGAATATGATCATCAGTGCAAGATGGACCCCACAATGCCTCTCAAATACCCCTGTACTCGCTCTAGCATCCATCTGGCTACTCTGGTCATCATAAATCTCTATCGTGTGATGATGTCCCAAAGTAGGGACATTACATGTACATAGCTAGTTAGTTATATTTTATGAATCGATAACTTTCTATTGTGTTTATTATGATTATTTTGTTGTGTAAATGATATTTGAATGTTGTGTGTTTGTTGTGTACTTACTATATGCAGTCATGATTTTATACATGTTGTAGATGCATGGTAAATCAACATAATGTTTTGTTGTAATTTTTATGGGTTTGTTGTTGATTCGTTGTGTTTTATGTGTATGGGGAATTTTTAATTTCATATTTAGCACGCTAAATCATTTTTGCAGTGACAGGACTTAGTAATGGGATATGGGCATGTTACATATTGGTATTAGAGGCACATGTTCAACACTGAGCCTACATGGGAAAGACTCAACATGCAAAAGCGGACTTTACATATTTAAATTTAGAGGATTTCAACAAATTATTTGTTAAAATTACTTCACTGAAATTGGGGAAATATTCAACTGGAATTTGAGGAAATTGAGCTTAGGGGTTAAAATGCCCAATTTTAACCTTGATTTAATCATTTTTGGGCCTATTATTGGTTGAATTATGGACATTACAGAGAATCCAAGGTGAAATTGAGAGAAAAAACCAATTTCTACAGTGAAATTCATTGAGAAATCGACAGAAGAGTGTAATATTTATAGTTTAGTGGTCAGTTGGACATGTATAAGGACGATTGGTCATGCACAATTGGATGACCCCTCTGTTACGACTAGGAAAAGTGAAGCACAATAGGTATTTTTTTAAGCATTAGGAAAATAACGTCAACACATAATTCAAACAATGCATAACCAAACAACATCATAATTAAAAGAATTACAAGCGACTCACCATCGTAATCAAATAATGTCGCAATCAATGCATCAACATAATTAATAACAACACATAATAAACACATCATCACATTTAGATAACGACACATAATCAACAAGCATCATAAATGGTGATGCAAAATCAACTCGAATCATCAATACTTTTAATCTCTCAACTCATCATATAAAAATAACATAAGATAGGTGACATAACATAAGGATAACATAAAATAACATAAAGATAACATAAATATGAAATAAAGATACTACCCTCCCAACCTACCCTGCAAGGTTAGAACCTCCAAGACACATAAGCAACGCTCAAGATTAGGATTCATCCGATTGATTTTGACCACTTAAGGTCTTAGGGATGGCGACTGTTCTAAGGAACAAGAAGGTGTCTACATCCCACTAACACAATCAAGTTGAAAAATCAACTAGCTATATCAACAACATCAATGATAATCAATGACATAGTATTGTTCTAATAACCAATCACAAGTCACATAAATTCCAGGGTGCAAGAGAATTTAATTACTAAATCAATCATACAAGGGAAAAAGTTAAGACGAAATGTAATCAACCTTATTTTATATTCAAGGCACAAAATCAGACATCTACTTTACTTCGAGGAACATGACTAATCAACCATTTAATTCAATAATAATCAACATTATCTCAAGGTGTGCGTGTGATCCGATTACTGAATTAGAAATAAATCAACATTCATTCCATGGCGTAAGGGAATTCATTCACTCAATCATGTTTTCATTAATATTTAGTGGCGCAAGAAGTAATTACACCCATGACCCTCCATACGTATCATGGCGCCAAATAATTATCAATTAAATTTGATGGTGCAAAATAAACATGTTCTAAAACAAACACAAATTCACACGATTTATGGCATGAGAGTAGATTGATTACTAAAGAAATTTTCAATCAACCTTGTAAGAATGCATAGAGTAAACTGATCACAATAAATTTAGGGTGCAAGTGAATAATTACAAGGCAATCACATTTCAACTTCATTTAATGCGTGCAAGTAAATTTAAATACTAAAAGGATCATGCATTACAATTATTTCAAGCGCAGGAGAAATCAATAGTTTTGTTCCTTGAATTTATTTAGGAGGACCTAAGTTTTTTTTTTTTTAAACAACAAGTGAAACCTCATGCACCTTACTAACATATCTAAATATAAAACGTATATTACCTTTCCGGTTTAAATTATAATACCTTGATTCTTCCTCACTTGGGATGACTTTTATAAGTAATAAAACTGAAATTGTGTGTTTTTATTTCACTTAATTTCCCATTCTTATATGCATATAGGTGTGAGAAGAAAATAATACATTTAATAAAACTATATATATAAGATATCAAATACACCAATTAACAAAATCTATTTATATGGAATAAGGAAAAAAGGGGATGATAGAAAGCTTATCACAATAAAAACACACCACTTCAAAGATAGAAATCAATGCATCATGAAATATTGGTAGACTTAAACACATGATGAATTTAAGGGTGTCTTAGCGTGAACATGAGGATTAAGTAAACACTTATCGATATGGAAGGTGATGCTTACTTTGGAAAGTGCATTCCCCTTTTTAGGATAAACATAAAGATAATTTAGGGGAAAATGTTAGCCTATGGCTTACCTTATCAATCACTAAATCTAATTGTCACCTATATTTGTATTATTCATTTAGGATATTAGTAATATATCCTCAAGTGATGACTAATGAGTTAGTTAAGATTGTTTAGCCTAATCATCATGCATGATTTTAGGATCTAGACCAAATCTCTGTAAGAGTTGGCATTACCTATTGTACTATAAATATGTAATATTGATGTGAATACATTAGAGTTGGATAATTATCCTTTTTCGTTTTATTGTTGTTCTTATGCATATTTTTTCAATTGGTATCATAGCTCCACATATTTAGACTCTTCAAGGAGAGTGGTATGATGTAAAGGGCCTGATGTATCCATGGGAGATGAAGTGTGAGCTGAAATGAAGTATCTGCACCAACAAATTGTAGATCTAAATCCACTTGAAGGTGCAATGGAAAAGTCAAGGTTTTAGTTCTCTTATTGTTTACAAAGTTTAATGCATGCTGGTTGTAAGGGATTTTGCAAAACCGATTCCTTTGAAAGATTAGTTTGATTTCAATTTTTTGGTCATACCAAATTCTCATAGTTGATGGTTACACAAATTGCATTTGATTAGCGATATGGTGTTGTGATTTGCCTCTCTTTCACACGATCTAATCTTTTCCCAAGCAAGGATTTTCATAAGAAAGATATTTGATTACTTTTATCAGAATTGGATTCAAATGAATTTATTATCTCAAAATGCTCCAAAATATGTAATCAAACTTGATTTTCGGCCTGAAATGTCATATTTCACCATTGTCTTTTTAGTAACCAATAAGTGCAAATCATCTCCCCCCATGGAACAAAACCGCATGAGCATCTTCAACAAAACAATGTTCTTTTTCTTGAATCTTCACACCCAAGGTTTCAGCTGCCAGATCATGTAATGTCTTAGACCATCCTTTTGTTTACCTATATATATCATTCTGTGCACCTATTTTTTCGAGCAGGAATGACCTAGTGATTGAATGATGAATTAATATGTGTGGTAAGCATCTCTAGATGTGCACAATCGGTATACCAGTCAAATATAGTTCATCCCAGCTACCAACTAGCTAGACTACCCAAAACGAGCCGAGATCGTGGCTAGGTAGTTGAAGATATGTTCCGTGGATTCAATCGCGTGAGAGGAAGTTGTAATTCTTAAGATCAATGCTGGTGTCAACTATTATCAATATTCCTTGTGATGTCTCTGATTTTTAAAACCTGTAGAAACTCATTAGTGCCATATACGAAGGACAATGGAGGCCATTGCTGATTTGAGAATAAAAAGAACAACGAATTGGAGATACAGTGACAAGGAATGAAAACAGGCGAATTCAAACCTTGGTGATGCATGAGCTCGTGCGGGATTGATTGACACTGATTTAATCAAGATTCTTCTCCACAAAATGCTCCATGAATTTCTCAATGAAACTGTTTGAACTAATTTTTAAATCTTTTCAAATTCACCTAAAATATCTACTCAGTGATTTTCTCATCCAAATTCCACAACAATTTTCTCAACAAATTTACCCTCGTGCCCTCCATTCAACATGATGATGGTGGAAAAGTCTCAATGACCTCCAGCGTATTCAACATTGTGATTAATCTTCTAGATTTGACCCAAAATGGGCCCATCTTTTAATTGTTCATTAGACGGATGTGAGCTGCCTGTTGTTGGTCAACAAAATCCTTACTTATTCCAAGGAAGCATGATTTGTAGATGCTGGTGCGTTTCCTAGAAGAATTTGTCACGGTACAGCTACAAATTTCAACAAAAGAACCAGGGTTGGCGCATATTTTTTTATTGCTTAAGTATTAAAAGATCCACAAGAAAATGTTGGTCCATTTGATTGCATGAAGAGGTGAGGAGTTGATCATCATTTGGCCTGCGTTAAAAGAAATATGGATTCAAGCCTGGATATGAGATTCTTTCCAGGTTACACGATGTGGGTGTGTGTTTGATACTCATGTATGGCCCTGAGCAGATTGAAAATTTTTTATTTGACTACATTGTTGTAGTTTTATTTTGAACATGTTTCTGCACTTCACTGGAGATGTGGAAAAACCCTTCAGGTTGTTTCCTTTCGTGCTATGTTTAAAATTTTTGGCAAAGGTGAAACATATTGATTTCTTGAGCATTATGAGGACTATGCTTTTGATGTGCTCATGCTCTTCTAGGTACGAGATCCAACACTATGGTTAAATTCGCACTAGTAATTAAATGTGCAAGGTGAACGATGTATTTGTGTGATGCACAGTTGTGACCGGTTTATTGTTTGAACCCACGAAACTAGCCAAATATATCGGTCCGAGATAGAGAGACAAGGAAATGTCACTGTATAATTCATAGTGCCGAGGTGCCAAGTTTCCCATAGAACTAAGAGACTAAATGCCTACACACTCTTGAATGAGAAAGCATACATATGTGGAGTAATGCCATATCTTCAATAGACGAGCAAAGAGCCTGATTATGCAGAATGGAGCCTGCATGAAGGAGGAGCTTGCATGAAGGAGGAATGTTTGTTATCCGTGTGAAGGAAAGTCACCAGCAAAGCCACCATTCGTTGTTCATTGGCGCTCAAAGATAGATATGGTTGGAGAAGACCTTGTAACTGTCTGGATTATCTGACTTTGTAGCTAATCCGATTTGCAAAACTTACTTGCATAGAAGTATCAGATCTGGCTACCATTATTCTGTTTTGGATATAAGAATTGATCGGGATAAAATACCAAGCATAATTTTTAAGTGTTGGCATATTGAACAAAGTTGTTCCTGTACGTTGCATCAATTCGCCTTTGAAGAGGGCTCCAACTCCAAAATATTGGGTTTGTGAACTGTGACCGCCATAATCTGAGAAGACTGTATGGTAAAGGTACCATTTTTAGTTATTTTAGGATTCATTAAAAAAACAAATCAAAGTTTAATTTTTGCAACATATATATTTGTTATATATTTGGCTTAAAGCACTAAGGAAAATGAAGATGAGGGCATTGGTTGGCTTGGTAGTGGGAATGGAGAAATAATTAATCTTTCCAACAATGGGCATTAATATTATATCTTCTATTATTAAAATAGAGGTGGGTATCATTTGCTTCTACCATGGAAGGTTTGAGTTAATTAGGAATGTTTGACCTCTCATTGAGAAGGAAATTTCTCTTTAGTGTTAAGAGATAATTGTATTTGGGAGATGTCATAAGAAGGTATATTCATAATAAAATCAACTTATTTTGTGGTCACTCTCATCCTAGACTTGTCTCGAAATTGAATAAGGAGTTCTAAGGAGAAACTGAATAAGGAGTTCTAAGGACGATTGTGCTTGTGTGATGGTGTTTTTCTTATGGTTTCTTTAGGTGGTGATTTATGTCTAGTTTTGACATGATAAAACACACAAACTACAAATAAACTTAATGAAATTCAATCACAATGAAGCACATGTAATGAGGAAGCAACAAAAATTAATCAAATGTGCAATTCAAATCATTGCAGCAGTGGACACAACAAGCTAATATTCAAGCTGAACTCAAAGTATCAACCAACATTAAAATTTGAAGATCAATTTTGGAATCAACATTCATTGTAAACTTGCAATAGTCCTTTTTGAGTGTTAGTATCAAACTTATGTTAAATTTCTTATTCGGTGCATTCTCAGTTGAAACCGACACCCACAACATGATCATATCATTCTTTTACTGATTCTATAGGTTGAGTGGTTAAAATCCAAATCATTGTAAACATCAAAGTTTGGGTCCATTTTTGGTGGCATCTGACACCCTCATCTTGCTAGAAACAAATTCAAAGGAGTGTGAAAAATTCAAGAGAGCGTGAAGTTCAAGCGAGCGATTCAAATGAGAGAGTTGCAAGTAAGCCTTACTTTGTTGAGTCAAATTGTAATCAGGATCTACCTGCACAAGGATACCTCATTTAGTGTTTTGAAATGGCTCTAAGTCTCGAATTATTAGAGTTTCTAAACACTCTAATAAACACCACTGAAGACAACACAGTGGTATTGAACAAATAAACTCTTTAATTTGTTCTAATTTGTTTGAAAATGACGGAAGCTAAAGTTAGACTCCTTCAAGCACAATAGCAGTTGTTGAATGATGAGTTGATATATCTTAAAAATCAATAGCAACTAAAGTGTTCTGAACTAGTTTTTGTTTAGAACACTCTTCTCTATCATTGATACTGAGAGGGGGGTGAATCAGTGTTATCGGATAAATCAGTAGGTGCAGACACTAACCGATCTCCCTAGATCCACCTGGATTTAGAACAAAACAGGACAGGACATGACTCTTTCTCTAAGTTGCGGTCATTGAGTCTACTACTAAGAAGGAATGAGTGACATACATTTATATCGCTTCCTTAGGACTCTGTTGTTCCTGCTTTGCTTCGGTTCTCTTGTGAAATTTGGTCCAAGACTATACAAACCAACCCAAGTGAAGATAGCAAAGTATATTCAATGTCAACCTATGCATATGATCAAGGAGTTATGTAATAAAATAAGAGTGATTTTATGGGAAATGGACATGCCATTGTATTATATTAAATGAAAGTAGAAGATACAACCAGATTGCCTTAATGTCACAAGCTTCCTTTCAGTGACCCTTGGTTTCCAACACACACACTTGCTCTACATTTGCATGAAGAAGATCCAATACAACTTGATAGACCAAATAGAGTCTTCAAGCTTCTATCCAAGCAGATTTCTTCACACAATTCTTTCACCAATTCTTCATTCAATCTTGCTTAACCTTTTCCATGAGAAACCTTTCAATATATAGGAGAAGGAGAGATGGTTAAATGAATGAGGATGATCCCACTAAATCTGAGAAGTTAGTAGGATGCCAACCATGTGAATGCCAACTCATTTTCTAAAAGATTCCCTTCTAGAACCTTTGTGACCTCTTCTCTTTTCCAAGCTTTGAAACAGGTTCACACCCTACCTATATAGCATAMTGCAAACAGTTCACACCCTAAGTATGGGTTTCCTATGAGAATGAATGATTTTCGCACCCTATAACATAGGCAGCCTGCGAACTCATCTTAAAAACGTGTTTTTTGGAAGAAGACAACAATCACTTTTCTCAGGCAAAAAGTCCTTGTGGGAGCATGAATACATCACTTGTAGAGACATCACTAGAGTGACCAAAATAATGTGTAACAGAATGGCCCCCAAAGTATGAGGCTTGAACTTGTGACAGCCGAAATAAATTGTAAAATGCGTGTGTGTGTCAGAAACAAGGAGTGTAGCTAATCAGAAACCTGTAAACAAACAAGCATCCGTAGAATATAACACCAGTTCTGAGGTAGGCATTCCCATGATCAGATCACAAATGAATGGAATCATAAATGTAGGTCATGGATACCAATCATACACCGTGGATCCATGTTGTCAAAATGCTACATAGCCACTAGGAATACACGCTGGATCTATGCGAGAAGACTTGAATTAAGACATAGCCATGTGACATACAAAGTGGATCTATGTGCCGATACAAATCATACATACTCCATCTCAGCCTCGATAAAAAAGATGATACCCAGGGTCTTCAATCCCGTCACCTGAAAGTACGAATCTAGCCATGCGATTACATGTGCTGAAGTCGAACATGGTAAAAACCACTTGAGTACCAGTCATTGATGAAAATCGTTAACAAGTGTGATGGAAATCATCATTGATGCCAATGACTCCCAAGGTATCGAAGTACAATCCGAACAAATGTGAATGAATGAGCTGAAGTCGAGCACTCGGCGAAATCTCTCTATCAGGGATCAATGATCTGAAACCCCTGTCGAAAGTGAAGAGACTTGCGATTAAGGCATGCAGGTTCGAAGGTACTATATTATTTCTAAGTCTCATTTCTGAATAATGAGTTGGATTCGACAGAACAAGACTCGTCACAGGAGGGCCTTTATGTATCCCCCATCAATGACATGAAATAAGTAATAGATTTTGAGGGTGAAACAAAGTATAAATATGGGTTGAAACAGACACAGGGAAGACCAACATAGTAGGAATGGACAACTGCAGATGGCCGACTTAATAGAGGGAACGCTCAAACTTCTCTTGAACATATTAATGACACGACCAAGGACTTGGTAGCACTGACTCAAAGATGACCCAAGATATGAACTTGTAGCAAGTCAAATGAGAGACAAATGGATTTTCCAACCCAGATTCAAATGACGAATAGGGGGTGTCATGTTCAAGAGCAACGCTTACTGCCATTAATACGAATACAAAAACATATCCCTTTCCCAAAATTTCCCCCACAATTTCTGGTGAGTACCTCTTTATTTTTACACAAGCTTGAGGAGGATAACATATGCTTGTTGATGTAAGCTCATCCTTTGGATGAGTCCCTCAGAGTATATTTAACGAACCCTAGAAAGGAGTGGTTCAGTCCCATTATGGGTCTTTCGATGTTTGTTTAACGAGTCCAAGGATAGAAAACTCAAGGGTTTTTCATGTTTTGAGAGTCCGAAAAACACTTAAAGAGAACTCTCCCAGTTCCTTTTTCGCAAAAGAGTTCGATGAGACTAAAAAAGTGATAAACTATCGCCCGTCGAATGTTTTCTTCAAATACTTTAACGAGCGTGAAAAGAACAAGATCGTTCGACAATATTTTCATTTTTATGGAGCATGAAAAGAGCTTAAAGGATACTCCTTTACGTTTGTCATTTTCGTGTTGCCATGACGAGTACGAAAAGATGAGAAAAAGTATAATCGGTTACATTCTCATATATTTTTTAGCACGAGAACAAACAAAGACTGAGCTCGAGGTTTTTTCTAAAAAACCCTAAAAAGTAGTCGTAGATGCGACAAAAAGAAAAAAGACACGTGTACCCCCTCATTCAGACTTCGAAGTTGCTATATATGCAAAAAACCACACTCACAAGGCTATTAGGGTATTAGGTTTTATAAACAAAGAAATAAAAATAATATAAAAAATCAATAAAAAATAGTAAAAAGTGAATAAATATGGGTGAAAATGACTTCTTACCATTTCATTGTTACTTTGCCAAAAACTTGTCCAACATACCTCATTTTCCCACAAATTTCTTTGCTCGATTGCGGGAGACACAAGCGATCATTCAACAAACGATTTCAACCAACGAGGTAATCTCTTAATTCTCCAACTTTTCCATGGTTTATTTTTGGTTTTTATGGGCAATTTTTAGAGTTTTGAGTCCATTTTAGGGTCGGAACATGTGCTCAAGCATTCTCATAGGTGGGCCATGTGGGACCTGCGAGAATCTAATATTCTCGCAAGTAGGCTTCAGGGCACCTGCAAGAATCTTTCACTTTGAAAAAGGTCCACCTGCGGGGGCTGAAAAATGGATTTGAAAGTGAGGTTTTGCTCAATAAAAATTATGCAAGAGTTTAAAACAAGTTGTTGACTTCCCTCTCGTGGCTCTTTTGTAGGTGTTTGACCATCACGATGTTCGAATGGAGAGAAAGAGAACATGAGGAGGAGGATGCCATTGTCGGGAATGACCCAGGTACAGTCGTTGCCCTTCGGGAATGTGGGCTCTTGAAAGTTTTCAAGATTCTGGGCATGAGAGCCCAACTCAAGTTGTTTGAATACCTGGTCCACATGTGGGATGTGGATCAACAGTTATTTCATGTGGGAGTCCATACACTGACACTAGATATCGAGGATGTTTATTTTTTGACTGGGTTGTCACAACGTGGATACCATGCTACTTTGACCGGAGGTAGAGGCAGCGAACTCCCTATGAGTGAGTATGTTCACCAATATTGTGTTCCCGAGGAAGAGAAAAGAAAGGGTAAGGTTTCCATTTTGGGGGTCCAAGATTTGACCCTACAGACCATCTTGTTTACTATCACACTCATGGTTGGGAGCACAGCTCCGCACATGGCTCTCATAAGCTATTTCTAATACGCCATAGAGTTCATAGAGCCTCGGGTTTTCAACTAGTCGGATGTAGTTCTCCGCAGTATGAAGAGACAATTGATGAAGTGCAGAAGGGGTGACTTGAAGAAGTTTGGGTACGGGTCACTTTTGGTGTCATTCTTCCTCAAGAGGGTCCCACTGCTGCGATTATAGGTTGATTGGGGTTTACCAGCCCCACAGGATCTGAGGATGCTAAGGTGGTGTAACCTCACGGCTCGACACATAGTAGGGTCGATAATCAAGTATAATGATTCATTTTTTGACTGGTTGAGGCCCTAGATGCTAACGATCGACGACTACACATATGCCGGTTTGGATTTTCGAGGGGATCCAAACTTGGTCCTACCTAAGGATGCTCAGTGGGGTGACTTAGGTGAGAATTATGCATTTTCTTCTTTTTAAATGTTTTTGCAAATTTTATCATATGAAATGTTTTTATGTTTATCCAAGGACTAATCAAAAAATTTCTTTTTTATGACATAGATGTGGGGCCGTATCGACCTACAGGAACGTCTCCCATTCAAAAGCGAGGAGAAACGACTCCAGTGGCGAGATGGGATGTCGAAGACTATGAGGTAGTGGAACAAAACTTAGAGGGGTTGACCGCGGATAACCCAGAGATTGCTATTGGGGAGATCCCGAGACATTACCAGTGCCATACTATGGGCGTGTCTGAGTCTCTCAGTCGACTGCTCCATAGGGTATCCTGAGTAGTTGTGTGTTATCGTGAGCATCATCCATGACGCTACTTTGTAGAAGCTATAGGATTCGTATTTTGAGATTTTGATCCTTGGACATAAACTTTTTGTAAAAAATTATGATTGTTATATACATATATACGGCTTCTACCGGCTTATTTTGTGTTGTGTTATACATGTGATGTGTAATTGGTTTATAAATGTCCCAAATGTCTGTCTAACACATAGTTAGCTAAGGCATCAGTCAATGTATTTAGACATCTTGGAATGTGCTGATATTCGATATAATCAAAATAACTTTCCAAGAGGAGAATTCGTAAATATACCCGTAATAAAGTAGGACTTCGGATAGCATAGACGTTACTTAACTGTAGTACTACTAGCTGTGAATCGAGTCGTATAACCAGGTGGCGGATACCAAGTGAAATAACATCAATCAACATTTCGATGACAACGCTATATTCTGCAATATTATTGGTCGCACGACCGAGGCACACACCTCATAGACTAATAAGTTCGTTTGTAGGGGCGTAAATTGTCCATGTAGCAGAAGAAAGGTTCTGAGTACTATGGCTAGCACCATCAGTGAAGCCAATGTGGGGTAGAGAAGACTCCGACATTTGGAAACCAAGCACAACGCAAGATAAGTGGTCGAGGGAAAATACCAAATAACAAAAAAGCATACTAAAGTAACACACAAAAAGTATGATACAATAAAATACAAGCGCTCATGCATAGGTGATCTTAAGGATAGTACTTCTTTAAGTACAACCCATTTCTGGGTTCGCTCAAAGGGATACCGTCGTAGTCCACCAACTCGTAAGCTCCTTTCTCAAAAACTCGTCTGACGATATAAGGACCTCGCCACATAGCTTCAAATTTTTTGGCTCCTAGCATATCCTGATCTTGTTCGTAAAGGAGAACCAGATCACCTTCGGAGAAAACGTGTGGCTTGACATGTTTGTTGTATTGGGCTTTAACGCGTTTCTTCTGGGCTTCTATGTTTTGTCTAATTGCATGAGATACAACAGACGTTCTTCTTCAGAAGAAGTGTTTGGGAGAAGTTTGACGGCTAGTTTTAGGGAGGGTATCTCACATTCAATCGACAAGATGACTTCTAGACCATAGACTAACTGGAACGGTGTAAACCTGGTGGCAGACTTAATGGATGTCTGGTAAGCCCACAATGCTAAAAACAACATCGTGTGCCAACTTGTTTTGTGAATGCCTATCATTCGTAATGAGAATTTTGTTTATTGCTTCAACTTGGTCGTTGGCTTGTGGGTAATAGGGTGTTGAGTTTTCATGGTGAAGACCCAACTTTTCAGTGAGTTTGGACATCATGAAGTTTCTAAAGTGGCTACCATGGTCAGTAACAATAGCTTGAGGAACACCAAACTAAGCAATGATGTAATTGAATATGAATAATGTTGCAGTATATCTGGTATTGTCGAATGTTGGCATCGCCTCGGCCCATTTCGTAAAATAATCTATGGCTACAATAATGTATCCATGCCCCCCAGCTGAGTGAGGGTGAAATGTCATGAAATTGATACCCCATTTCCCAAAAGGACCAATGGAGACCATAGGGTGTAGAGGAGTAGGGTGTGATCGTATTTTATTGTTCTAGTTTTGGCAAGCGTGACATTTTTGGACAGCAATTATACAATCATTGAATAAAGAGGGCCAAAAATACCCTGCTCGTAAGATATTTTCGGCAGTAGAATACCCATACATGTGACCACCAAAGGCTCCAGAATGGTAGTCATTTAGGGCTTTCTCAGCTTCGTCAAACGTGAGGCAGCGTTGAAAAATAGAGTCAATCCCATGATGATAAAGAGTATCACCGAGGATAATATACTTATGGGCTTGGTAGCATATTTGATGGCGGTCAGTACTAGACAAATTGGGCCGGAAAGTCTGGGTCTGGAGATATATGATGATATCTTCGTACCAAAGGTCATCATAACTGATCAGGAAAAGGGATTCATCAGGCAATGAATCATCTGTTACATTTTCCATCTCAAGGTAGGGAAGGTCACATATCAACTCGGCAAACACCAAGGATTTCTTGGACTTAGCACGTTCGAATTCTAAGTCAAACTCCTAGAGTATTACGATCCATTTGGAGTATTTCCCCCCTAGGAATTGGTGTTTAGGAATGTGTTGCATAGGGTTGCAGTTAGAAATTACCTTAGTCTTGCAAGAAAAGATATAGTGCCGGAGATGTTGAACAGCTTGCATGGCTGCCAAGGCTAGTTTTTCAGCATGTAAATACTTGGTTTCGGTAGTTGTGAGACTCTGAATCAAGTAATAGATGACATTTTCATCATGAAAATCATCCTCCTGGACGAGAACCATAGCGATGGTATAGTCTGAGGCTGCGAGGTAAAGGAAATAATCCCGACTGTAATTAGGTGGGAAGAGTAGTGGGGTACATGTCAAAGACAGTTTCAAAGCTTCGAAAGATTTTTTGGCAGTGGTATCCCATACGAACTCAGAACCTTTCTTGAGAATTCGCGTAAATCCGAGAGTTAGCTCAGCTTAGTTCGGGATGAAACGACGGAGACAGTTTGCCTTCCCTTGCAAACTTTGTAACTGGTGAAGTGAGGAAGGAGGAGGGATATTGAGAATCACCTCAACCTTCAAAGGATCTACCTTGATCCCTTGACGTGAAACAATAAATCCCAGAATTCGGTCAGATTCTATGCAAAAAAAACATTTGTGGGGATTCAAGCATATATGGTAAAATCAACATCAAAGGAAAATGGCATGGAGGTGTATTGGAATGAGTGGGTAAGTCATCAAGATATGGCTGCACAATGTGCTTTATATCATGAAAGGCGTAAGACATAGCACGTTGAAATGTTGCACCAACATTCTTTAAACTGAATGGAAGTTCCTGGTAGGCGAAAGTGCCCCAAGGACAAATAAAAGTGGTCTTGTGTTGGTTTGCAGGTACGATATTGATTTGATTATATCCGGAGAAACCATCCATAAGAGAGAAGATTTCACTTCTGGCACAATCGTCGACGATCTGGTCAACGAAGGGGGTAGGAAAGTTTTCTTTAGGACAAGCTTTGTTAATGTCTCTATAATCAACACACACACGGATTGTGCCTTGTTTCTTATCAATCGGAACAAGATTGTAAACCTAGTCAATTAGAGCCACAGGGTGAATAAAGCCATCTTTGAAAAGTTTCTCAACTTCAAGCTTGATAGCGGATGCTTTACATGGGTGGACTGGACGAAGTCATTGCCGGATGGGTTTAGTGCTCGGGTATGTCTTAATCTCATGTACCACAATGTCGAGGTCGATCCCCAACATTTCTTCATAGCTCCATGCGAAGACATCACAAAATTCTTGGAAAAGAGACTTGTAGGTGACAACTTCGTCATGGGAACACAAAGCTCCGATATGCACATTTTCGAAAACTCTAGGTTTTATGGATATGTCGAGGGGGATGGTGGGTGAGATATTACTTAAGTTCCCTTCGTAGAACATATCATGTGTAGACTCGAGAATGGTAGAAATGATGACAACGGTCGATGGGGTCGAGAGTCATTGGTAACCCTCGATGGTGTGTTGTTCCAGGAAGAGGATGGAACGATGATGTCCATCGTCCCAAGGGGTATCTTCCACGGACATAACAAATATAATCATCTCGTCTATAGGAAAAATGACGCGGAATGGATCTGGAGATAAAGCACCAAGAGAGAGGGTAGAAGGGGTTTTCAATTGAATGGCTTGATAAGCGGATTCGATCGGACTCAAAAGAATTTTGTTTCCATAACGAAGATGATCGTTGGGGTTGGGTACCATACACGGGTCGTAAGGCGTAGGGGTTCCGTGAACAGAGGTGGAGATTATGTTAATTGAGGCAACAAATGGATGTGGAACATCGTGTGGTGGAATGGTGAAAGTACCCATCAAAGAGGAATCATTAAGAAGACCCACACCGACGTTATCATATCCAGGGGGGGTTTTGAAATGAAAGGTACGTTGTCGATACGTGCATCAGAGTGAAAGAAGGCCAATTGGTATACGGTAACTACTTTTCCTTGATCTGGGAAATGCACAACACAGAAAAGAGTGAACACAACTGCATGCATGGAATCGATCCAGCTATGGCCAAGTAGAAGGTTGTAATTGAGAGGAGCATCAAAGAACTCCACTTCAACATTGACCATTTTTCCTTCTAACGTAATAGGTAATGAAGGGAGGACATCATAAGGTTTAAAACCAGAGCCATTGAAGACTTTGAGCGTGTTGTGGGATTCAGTTAAAGGAGGAGAGTCGATGGCTTTCCATTAGGTAATATACATGACACACGTCGAGGCACCCTCATCAATAATTGTTCTACAAATGTTTTTTTCAGAGACAATAACTTGTATTTGCAATGCGAGTTGAGGGAGTAACCTTGGAATGTGATCTTCCAAGTAAAAAATTATTAAATTTGTATCCGTAGGGTCAATTCCACCAATATCTTTCAATAGTGCCTTATGTTGTATAGGAAAACTCTGAAGGACTTCGAGGGCCGACATCGTGGATGGTTCTTGGGCTAGATATTCAACAATATTGTAGTTCCGGGAAACACATACATGAGGATTGAAAGCTGATTTTTGAACAACACCCTTTGGGGGAGGGTGAAGAACTGTATCTAGGCTTGGTCGTTCGAGATGAAGAGGACCATTGGTAGGTGGAGTCGTGGGATATGGTTGGACCAATGATGAAGGTATTGCATCGACCTTCTCTTCGAAGGAAGAATAATCTTTGGTTCGAGTGGTAAGTGTGATGTCATTCTTCTTTGAATCACCTGTACACATTAAGACATAAGATGTATTGGAGGGACAAGGTTGGTCATGAATGACCAATTGGGCCTATTGTTGAGAAGGGAAGAGTTGTGACAACATAGCTGGAGTGCAGGGTTTCGGGGTCCCTTGAAGGAACTTAGTAACCTCAACTCGTTGTGGACAATCATTAGTGTAGTGATCATCACCACAGATAAGACAAGGGTATTGGGGTTTGCGCTTATCCTTATTATCAACAGGTGGTGTTTTAGTTTTCTCAGATTGTGGATTATTTTTATCCTCCTTGTTCTTACCCTTTCCTTTTTTGGATTTATTTTTTCCGGTGGGGGCAGATTGAACAAAGTTCACCTCAGAAGTCTTTCCAGTGGGAGGGGTAGGAGAGAAAGTATTTTGAACATTAGAAGAAATGGATTTGGGGTTGTTGCTATAGGTTTGGACGGAATGATGATGGGCATGGAAAGTGCCAATCACACCGTTAGCTGCATGAGAAGTAGCAGGAGTAGTTGAAGTAGAAGAAGTAGAAGGACGAGGTGCGTCAGGGAGTAAGTTGTAAAGAGTACCCATTTGTGAGTAAACGAGGTCGAGGTATTGAGGACGACTAATTGCCTATTATTCTATGACAAATCCACCCATGGCGATGTCATGAGTGATGTCATTCATGAATGATTTCATGAACCACTCTTCCAGCAACGAATCGGGAAGTTCGAGTTTGATGAGACGTCATCTCCGTCTCCACTCATGAATGTGATCAGAGATATGAGTGGCTTTGGTTTGTTTGAAAGAACTCAAAATTTTGGTTCCTGTTTCATAGCAGATCGGTAAATGGTAGTGGGTGAGGAAAGCCATAGCGAGGGTGTTGAAGTAAGTGAAGAAGCCTCGTGGTAATTCTATATACCACTTCACGACAGAACCTATGAGGGTTCACTAAAAAAGGCGTAAACGAATAGAGTCATCCATCAAGGAGTTGGATGAACACCAAAGGTGAAAATTCATTACATTATTTTTCAGGTCCTCTCCCGGTTTACCATCGAATTTAGGGATGTCAAATGGTATTTTGGCCGGTATGGCGGGCTTTTGAGGAGAGTGACGGATCGGATAATTTAAAATTCTTAATAGATCAGGGAGGTTCGGGCTCACTAAGAAAGGTAACTGTCTATTCACATGTGGGTACTGGTGACTTTGGGGAGGCAGTCCCATCGGTATACCAGTGGGACCATAAGAAGTTTTCATATAATGTGAAGATCCGGGTAGATTCGGTTGTTGGTGTGGAGGCGAGTAATTCATAGGATTGTACCCTTGAACATGGGTCTGGGGTTGAGCATTCGAGCCCCAAATAGGATTGGACGTGCCTGGATATGGTTGGCTTGTACTAGGGGGTATGAAGGAGCTAGCTTGAGGTTGTTGCCCCCCAGTCGAGGGAGGATTATGTTGAATAAGATAATTCCAATACTGGGCCAAGGATGGAGGTATGTTTTGTCCATAGGGAGGGGTCAGTGGGGGTTTCCCTCCAATTGGGGGTTTCATCTCAATTGGGATTTGTCCTGCAAAAGGGGATTGGGTTTGGCCTCCTTGGTGAAATTATCCACCTACAGGAATCTGGTAATTAGGTGTGAAAGACAGGATGGTGCCACTAGGTTCAGTGCCTCTGATAGAGGATGGAAGAGGTCCTCTGAAAGGGGATCGAGGAAGTGTCAGAATGAAACTAGGAATGAGATGGTGCCAAGAAGAAGTGGAAACGCTAGGAGTCCCGGATGAGATTTGTGTAGGAGCGGGAATAGAGGCATTCAACGCATGATATCCAGGCGGAAGTGTTGGGGTGAATCTGGGCAAAAGCGGTGTGCCAATGGGGGCTCGACTAGCTGCTGTAATCCTGGTGTGAAGATTCGTAGTATCTAGGACCATTGTGTAATGGACCATTTGTAGAGGGATAATCAAGATGTGGTTAGATCACGGAGCATCTATACCAGGAAAACAATAGGAAGTAGTAAAAGGTATTGCATCTGGATCATATGTTTTGAGCAACTCAGGTGTGACCATGATATTAACGCCTGCTCCTGAGCCAAAGATATCCCGTCTAAAAATGCCAGTGGTCCAAAAAGGATCTTGACCCTGAGGTGCTATGAAAGGTCCAGTTGGTAATATAGAAGACTGAACAACTATATGTCTGGAAGAATTCACTCGAATGATACGTCTCTCAGAGTCAGGAGGAAGTTGAAAGTCCTCTCGAGAATTGGTAATTCAGAACCATTCTAAAGAGTTAGTTATTTCCACTTGTGGAGTGGCAACATCTTGGACTTCACTCTATTGAGGAGATCCCTCCAATAATTTGGTAGGAAAGGGTTGAGAACCTTCCAGATCTTATGGGGGTAGGCCTTGCAGTCTATGTGAATGGTGTGGACGGTCAATTGTGATCAAATTAGAATCTTACAAAAGAAATTCTATGGCCAACTTGGGTAAACAAACAACACGTGCTAGTAAAATCTAGGAGGCAAAACCAAGCAAACAAGACCTTCCAATTCCGAAGTCACTAGTTGGTGATGAAATCCAATGTCGCGACGACGAGACACGAAGGGGTTGGGCCAGGGTGGAAAAGTTACGTTGAAGACCTACTTAACGGACTTACACCCTGGTCCAAGATCCCACACACAATCGTGGGTATACCCTCCAAGGAGCCCAAGTGAGTCTGACCAACATTAATTCCAGGTACCGTGAAGACTTACCTCTTCACAGTCACCTTGTGTAAGACCCTAAGAAGATAGGATACTAAGGTTACCACCAACAACAATGATTCTTGGTGGAACAATCGACAGTCCGATCCACACACAAGGGTAGGGTATCTAGCCCGAAATCAACTTGAGAGGCTTCCACTCATCATTGTGGGTATACCTTCAAGTGACCCCCGTAATACGTGCAATCTCTACACCGATATTAACAAAGCAGGGTGAGTAACTCTGTCAATCTCAATGCAACCTCAAGTTTGACCTTTGTGTGAGAAAGGATTCCCAGGACAAAATGTTGGAAATGGAATTTGACAATCCTTATCACAAGATACTATTGTGTGTTTTGTGCTTTGGAGAGTGTGTCTCATTGTCTATTCCAAAGATCTAGCCTAGCTAATGTTGGTGTAAAAGAGCCCTAAAAAAAGTTACTGGTTGAATTTTAAAGTTGATCAATATTATTAAAGGTTGTTGTTACGCAAAAAGGAGACAGAAATGAAACCGATGTTGTGTGAGACTCTGACCCAACAATGCGTAAATAGGGATGAATGATACAAATTTTTGTTTTATGAATCCTATTTATAGGAGGGAAATAGGATTTTTCTGGAACAATGTGAACTACGATGTATGATCTTCTCTGAAATGTAATATCAAACAATCATGAACAATGCAAATTCCCTATTCATTCTCTTTCAATACTTGAATGCTCATACTTTTCGAATAAAAGGTTGCTTAAAAAAAGAAAATGTCTTTAATTTTTTATTAGAAACCAAGCAATGGGGATGGAACTAAGAAAAGTAAGCAACCAACGAAAAAGAAATACACAACAAACACCCAAATCGATCTTTCAATGAAGAAAAAAATAACAAACTGACAAGACTAGTCTCTTCAAATGCACATGGGTAAAATTTTTCCAAGTAATAAGAAATTGAAAACGACAATTAATATCAACTTTTAATCTAATCAAAGGCTCTCGACCAAACAAGCACTCGGATTTCAGAATCGGAGATTATACCCTTGTTAAGAAAAGGTCAAGAGGTAAAAATTGAGAAAAAATGATCAAGAAGAGCTTTAGATTTCCGAAAACTAATCATTTGCGAGATTTGAAGTCAAGAAACATTCAATCACTGGCCATAGAAGTTCTTTCCAGACACACCAACCAATTTGGGCATCTGAAGACACAAAAGACTTAATCCAAAAATTTTACAAGTGAGTTCACAATCTGACAGTGGGGTACAGTGCGAGAATTAAGGATTCGTGTAGGCTAGACACAACAAGGTTGCGAGAAGTTCACATTGAACTGAACACTAGGGTGTGAACTTCAGTGATTCTCGTAGGCTAAAGAAAGGTGCAGTGCAAGAAGGTTTGTAATCAAGGAAATTTTGGAAAAATGACAGAACTTTTGAGGGAACTTCTAGATCCAGGGAGTCTGTGAGGATCTCCTCAAGAATTAGATATTGATTGGGAATGAAAAAGGGTAGGTCAAGAGAAAATGGCCAGGTAAAAACCACTAAAATGATTTGTATCCCCAATGGAGTCGCCAATTTTTTTATCAGATAAATCGGTAGGTGCAGACACTAACAGATCTCCCTAGATCCACCTAGATCTAGAAAAAAACAAGACAGCACATGAATATTTCTCTAAGTTGCGGTCATTGAATATACTACTAATAAGGAATGAGTGACATACCTTTATATCGCTTCCTTAGGTCTTTGTTGTTCTTGCTTCACTTCGGTGCTCTTGTGAAATCTAGTCCAAGACTACTCAAACCAACCCAAGTGAAGATAGCAAAGTATATTCAATGTGAACCTATGCATATAATCAAGGAGTTATGCAATAAAATAAGAGTGATTTTATGGGAAAGGAATATGTCGTTGTATCATATTAAATGAAAGTAGAAGATACAACCATATCACCTTGATGTTGCAAGCTTCCTTTCAGTGCCCTTTGGTTCCAATGCACACACTTTCTCTACATTTTCATGAATAACATCCAATAAAACTTGATAGACCAAATAGAGTCTTCAAGCTTTTATCCAAGCAGATTTCTTCACACAATTCTTTCACCAATTCTCCATTCAATCTTGCTTAACCTTTTCCATGAGAAACCATTCAATATATAGGAGAAGGAGAGATGGTTAAATGGATGAGGATGATCCCACTAAATTTGAGAAGTCATTAGGATGCAAACCATGTGAATGCCAACTCATTTTCTAGAAGATTCCCTTCTAGAACCTTCGTGACCTCTTCTCTTTTCCATGCTTTGAAATAGGTTCTCACACAACCTATATAGAAGACTGCGAATAGTTCGCACCCTAATTATGGGTTTCTTGTGAGAATGAATGATTTTCGCACCCTATAGCATAGGTAACCTATGAACTCATCTTAAAAATGTGTTTTTTGGAAGAAGACAATAGTCACTTTTCTCAGGCAAAAAGTCCTTGTGGGAGCCTGAATACATCACTTGTAGAGACATCACCAGAGTGACCAAAATAATGTGTAACAATCAGTATCAAGTACAATTTAAAAAAAATTCAACTTATACTTCAACCAGATTATATATTCAATTATATGCAATGAGCAATGAGCAATATTATAAAAGTTACACCAATACACCACAATACACCATGCACAATATATGAGAAATAATCAATAATTATTGTTCAAGGGAAGTAATGACTTCCAAGGGAAGCTACAACTTCCAAAAGTAAAGGGAGGGATAGACCTTAGAAAGGAAGATACAATACTCCATTATCAAGAGAGGGTTGACTTCTCCATCCTTTCCCCTTCCTTCCACCCAAAAATATATGAGAGTTAATAAAACTTTACATTAAATTATCACCATCAACCAAACATCACATAGAACCTAATAATGCTTCCTGAGACTTCTTCAACTTCTGAAATTATTCACTTCTTGGAATACTATGATCCTGTAGATAATATTACTCAATGTATTCTCTGAAAATCCTCTAAGTTTCACTCCTTGAATGCTCCGAGAAAAGGAGTTATAAATAAAATGGTAGACCTTATTCAATTCTGGTTTATTTAGGAGAGCAAACTTGTACAAAATGCCTCACGCTCAATTTTTAACAAAAGATTCTGAAATTCATACACAAGAAACAAAATCTCATACTATTTCCAATTCAATTGGTCTCACTTCATTTGGATTCTCTATGATGAAGTTATGATTGTTTTACCTAGAACACTTGTTTATGACTAGGTTTTGGACTAGTAAAAAACCATATTTTCCACAGAGTGTATCTCCAAAATTATAATGAATAAGAGATGGAATTTTTACCACATGTACCTAGATATGTCTTCTCAATAGCCTCCGAATTTCACCATCTGAATCATTATAGAAACAAAGTTATAGAGAAAATGGTAAAATGACCTGTAAATAACATACCTTAGAACACATCACCAAAAGAATTCATCCTCCCTTGAAATTTGGCTTTCTTTACTTCATATTTCCTCTAAAATTCAACTTATATCTCCTTCTTCGTTAAAAAACTTTTGTGTGTTTAAAATGAATGTATAATGATATGTATTTATACCATTTATGTCACTTGATTTTAACATTTGGGCCGACATCTAGTTTCTTCTTCAATTCACATTGTCATCTTCAAAAAATCATTTATCCTCAATCGTGAGGATCCACGTGATGTGCCACATACCACTAGAAGAGACATGACTTATACTGTCCAACCATGGGTGTTGTATCTGCATGTGTAATTTCCTTCATGTCTATCTACTTCGATCAATTGTGGGTTCCGAAAGCCAATGGTTAGGGTTGACATCAATGACAACAACCAATATTCCAACATCTATGATGATGATGATGATGATAATGTTTTTCATCAACATTCAGTGAAGGGGAAACTCTGTAAGACAACTCCATATGAAAACGAAGATGAATCTATTCTTGAAACCACATTTCAAGAGTTTTCTTTTGATCTCAGTGAATAAAACCTTTCAATGATACAACAACATACAATAAATCCACTTCCACGTATTTCAATGCAATAGGTTCAGAATATTCTTTCCAAGCCCATCATCAGACCTTGGGAATAAATCATCTACAAAAAAAATACAACAAAACTTGGATATGACAAGGAAGTTACCTTTCATATTCCTGATTATTCCAGACCAATCCAGTTCCAAAGTGAAGGATTCCTTCAAGAAGCTTCAACTTCACCTATTCAAGTTCAGCATCAGAATGGAAAGTGCCATCATTGTAATCGAGTTGGTCACAAGGAGAATCAATGTTTTGATCTCCATCCTTGCCAACATTGTGGCAAGCATAAACATTCTTCAGATAGATATTCAACACTGAAGAAACGTGCAAGATTGAATATTAACTATGAGTGGATCGATCCTTGGAAGTGGTCATCAACAACCAAGCGATTATATAATTTTTACCATAGAATTAAATCTCGAGTAAAGACCAATATTGTGAAACATAGCCTTTTTACACCTCACTTAACATAATTGGTCCCCTTATGGCATAGATTTTGAGCATGGCCCTCGCGAGATGAGATAACATGTGCTTTTTTCTACATGCCCACTTTATGTTGTACAGAAATGGAACAAGTATGGTACTCTCTTGAGCCTAGAGGGGGTAGTACAATGATGTAACTCTTCTTTACCTTAAGGGGGGGATTTCAAAAATCAAATGATGATGGTTCGTGAAACCACTTGAATTCTCTCCTTTCATCTCACAAAGGGTAGAATTGATGATGGAATTGAATATGGTTGTCATGCTGAAAGTGTCGACAACAACAAACAAAAAATATGCCAAATGGGCATCAAATTTTCTAGATGGGAAACTGCAGTCTGTAGATGAAAGACTTTGGCAGAATTATGATTCAATGACTTCCAATTGAATTATACACATTATACATTGGGATGTTGTTGGACACCTAAAAGTGTCAAAATTGGTTAGTGGTCATCCAAAAACCATCAGATACATGGTATCAATTGGTTAGTGGTTATCCCAAACCATAGATTTAGAGAGCACTTCAGTGATACAATGATAGTAGAGTGGTGATACTACATCTTCACCATTTAGTATAAGACATCAGATTTTTCTAGCTCAAATACTTAGCAAAATGATCAAATTGTCAAACAATAAGGGAATGTTCAGATATTGCATCTATTCACTTCCATATCTTAGCTCTCTTCCAGTTCATTTGAGATGAAACCTTCAACATCTATATTGGTGGTTTTTGAGGAAGTTCTTCATTGAGGCTTAGCTCAAGAGTTTCACTATGAAGACTTGAAAATGATACTTGTTTATGCTTCATTTATGGTATTATTTATTGGAGTTGTGACTGAGGGGGAGAATGTTAGCCTATGGCTTACCTTACCAATCACTAAGTCTAATTTTGACCTATATTTGTATTATTTATTTAGGATATTAGTAATATATCCTCAATTGATGACTAATGAGTTAGTTAAGATTTTCTAGCCTAATCATCATGAATGATTTTTACATCTAGAGAAAATCTCTCTATGAGGTGGAAATAACCATTGTACTATAAATATGTAACATTGGTGTGAATATAGTAGAGTTGGCTAGTTATCCTTTTCCGTATTATTGTTGTTCTTATGCATATTTTATCAAAAAATACAGATACTGTTAAGGAAAATGTAGTCCCTCTTTAAGGAGAATCGCAAAGAATATGAAATAAAAAAAAACACAGAGGTATCCAGCTGAAAATCAAGGTAAAAACCGCAAGGAAGGAACTCTAAATCTGGGAGAAATTTAATTGCCAAAAACAGGGATGATTCAAGGAAATAAAATGCCAGGAGGGAACTCTAAATATGGGAGAAATTTAATTGCCATACATAGAGATGATTCAAGGAAATAAAATGCTAGGAGGGAACTCTAAATCTAGGCGAATTTCAACTGCCATACACAGAGATGAATGCATAAAATTGTTGATTAATAAAGTATAAATTCATTGAGCAAAGGGAGAAAGGAACAAAGCTTATGACTCTTATTAAAATTTCAAAGAACAAATGCACAAAATCGCTGAGCAATGAAGTATAAATTCGTTGAGTAAGGAAGTATAAATTTGTTGAGTAATGAACCATGAATTCGCTAAGAAAAGGGAGAAAGGAACATAACTCATGAATCTTCTTAAAATTGTAGAGAATAAATGCATACTGTTAAAAAAAAATTTAATTTTTTTTAATCTCAAGACTAAAGCCTTCCTTTTTCGGGTTTTGGATTTTCAAAAATCATAAGCCTCACTTTCATTTCTAAAAGACCGGTACCGAAATCCCAACATATTTTATTCTAATAATAATAAAAAGAAAAAAATCAGACTAATAAAAGAGGGATTTTTGGGATTCAGCGTTTATGAAGAAGATAGGTTTTAATACATATCGAATCGCGAAATCCCGATCCCTGATTTCCCGAAAAGTTGAAGTAAATACTTATTAAAAGTAAATTAGTCGTTTCACTATTTCGAAAATCGGGATGTAGCGATAACATACCTCCTGTCAACTCCTGTCAACTTGATCCCTGAATTCCCGAAACGTGAAATCCCGACTCAAAATTTGTGTTAGTCTAAATTAATTTTGTTTTGGAGGTCAGTCCTTAATCCTGATTAATTAATTCACTAAAAAAAAAATTCATGGCTTAAGTTAATGATTTCGCAATTTCGAAAATCAGGATTCATCGATGACATACTTCCTGTCAACACAATCCCCAAAATCTCGAAACGCTTAATACCGATCAATTTTTTTGCTAAATCGAATTTAAGTCCTAATTTAATCTTGTCGTAATTTTGCGATTTCGAAAATCGAGATTCAGTGATAACATACCTCTTGTCATATTGATCCCCGAAATCCCAAAACACGAAATATTGACTCTTAATTTGTGATTAGTCTAAATTAACTTTGTTTTGAAAGCATGATTAATGACAATTTTTTAGGTTTTGTTCACGTTTCGGTTTCCGATTGAATGAAATGTTCCTAATTTTGAATTCCAAAGCACCAAAATGCAACCACTTAAATAAAGAAAATTGGTGATATTTGACACTAATGTGTATCTTAGTAAATATCTATTGCATTAAATATATTGAATTCTTGTCAGTCGTGTCAGTCCCTTCATCATTAAATGAATTAAAAGAGAGTTTGAAGGTCTCTGTTTCGCAACATATTTTGTTTCATACTATCAAGCGAAAGACACATTCAACCGAGCTCATACACTCCTTCTTTGTGACAGGTTTTCCATCTAACTTAAATTCATGGCACCAAAGAAAGCACCAAAGAAGAGTGAATATACACAGGAATGAGATATCACATCTGACACTACGCCACACACTATCAATTCAATTAAATCTTGGACACAAATCTCTGAATTCTAGAATACGAAATCAAGAATTCTCCTACTGATTCTGAGAATCACTTCTGGGATGTAGCAGAATCAGAGCTTCATAAGATCGCGGTGAGCCCTCTGCTTATGGCGCATAACGACATGATCAAATGGGCCTTAGAAAATATTGATATTCCGACGAGGAGCATTTTAAATGATCAAGGGGTCATTGTAGGCTCATTCAGGCCAGAACATATACAAGTAATGTATAAGCTCTCACCAAATCCTAAGTACACTTTTAATGCTGAGTTTTTAGCTAAATTTCAAAGGAAAGAGTGTACTGAGGCAGACTGAACTTATCCCGATTTAATTAGAGAATGGTGGAGATGTCCATCAAAGTTTAGGGCCGATGCCCATGGGGTTTATTCCACAACATCTTTGAATGAATACATGGTCTATGCAGCCATTATGCTATGTAGAATTTTTGGGAAAAAGGATCCCTGCCATTTTCCTGCAGAATGGGTGCTCTTTTTAGAAGAATCTTCAGAAAGATACACTTTCAACTGGAGTAAGATTTTGTCTGATAACCTAGCACAAGAAGTTTCAAATTACAAAGTTGAAAAATCTAAAGGTAAACCAGTGGCCTTTTATATGTCAGCGTCCATCATGGATGCGATTTTCTTTGTGACTCCATTTCCCCTAATGAATTGGATTTGGAACATAACTTGCCTCGAGCCCATTCATAAATATCATTCTTCACTTTGGGAAGAAAATGCTAAGGATGCATTTTACGAAATTTGTCATTTCGTAATAATTCCAATGCATAAAATGTTTTATGGCTATGAACCCCCTCACATTCCTAAGGTAGTCGTAGAAAATCTCAAATCAATAGCTGACTAGTTTGTTGAAGAAAACTTCTCTTACATTAAGGTTTATGGGTGCTCAATTCCCCCTCACGCACTTCCAAAATTTCTCCCGAACAGACTGGTATTGAGGGAGGTAGCATATCAAATAGTAAAAGGTGGTATTGGGATAGAGATAAAGGTAGCTCAAAAGAAATCCTGACCAATATTCCCTGTGTATGTCGGGAAATTTTCATTACTAAACCTTGGCCATTCTTAAGTAGAAGCCAAGGCATTAGAGGAGATAAAACTGGTAGATATTGAGCACAGAAAGCATGACCCTTATCAATTAGTAAGCAGATAATTGGTGCACTATAATTTGAAAGATTATGAACATGAACAATCTTTTTATGATGATATATTCAAGGAGGTTAAAACTTATGAAGAGGTACTAAATAGGGTACGGGCCTTACCACCCAACTTGCAGAATGGTTTTATATCTTTCTAAAGTCACAGGTGAAATTGTTTGCCAAAAACTTTGCAAGGTGAATCCACGACTCCTCCTCCAGAGCAAGAAGGGCCTCCCTCAGGCTTTGAAACAGATATACAGGAAAAATCTAATACAAAGGGAAAAATGAAGGAGAGTGAAATGCCTTCATAGGAAACATGAGTCCCTCAAACAGAAAAATCAGAGACAGGAAAAGGAAAGGTGTTGGAAACTCCCTTAGAAATCCTTGAGAGTTTCTCGATAAAAGTAGGAGGAACAACATCTATAGAACTTGGAAGTCCCATTACTTCCGTGACTCCATTGCAGTCTACTTATGGAAACCCCCACGAGGGAGCTCTATACGTAAGTGATCTTGAGCCTATTTCTAGAGATGAGATTCCTCCTTCCAATTATTTTTTTAGTAAGAAGAGAAAAGCTATCCTAAAATGGGAAATGCATCCTAGAGGAGATATAATGATTAAAAAGCACAAAATCATTATAGATGGACAAAAACTTAAAGAAGGAGAATTCGCTACAGAGATAGTAGGCACAATGGGAGCCTTAGCATCGGAGAATTTATACTCTGTGGGTAGTTTGACAACTATGTTGGAGTAGAAAGAACAGATGATAGCTCAGCTACACGATCAACTAAAGGAGACTAAAAGAAATATTAGTTGGGGGATAAAAAAGGGTCTAGAACGAGCTAGATTGAATGAAATTCAAAAGATTCAGACACTAAAAGAAAACTTAGAGGAAGCAAATCAGAAAATACAGGTCACTTAGGCACATGTCCTAAATAAAGAAGAAACAAATAAACAATTACAAGATATGATTAGTTTCATTTCAAATCAAGTGGTAGAGCTTGATATTTTCCAGGCCCAGGTATTGGGAATACATTTGAAGATAGAAGAGGAACAACAAGGAGTGTTTTTAAATATGACATTTATTCAGAATTACTTTTAGGAAACAAGTAAAGCTTTGGAGAACATTCTCCTAAAAGAAAGAGAAGTTAAAATAGCTAGGATGACTTTCCAAAAGGTAGTGGCCCTTTCAACAAAGGAGGAGGTCGAAAAGATTCAAAAACTATTTGTTTCAGAGCAAGTTAAAGGAGATGTAATACTCAATGTGTGGAAGGCAGACCTGGCATAAAACAAAAGAATAACCAGAGAGGTCAATGATGATTGTCAAGGAATTTTTGATCTTTTAGAAAAATCTTCTTTGAACATTGGAAAAAACAACTGTTCGAGGTTATTAAGAGAAATTAACATTGTCAAGCACCAGCTAAGATTCAAGGAAGATCTGGAGGAAATGCAAGTGGAGATCCCAAAAATAAAGGTAATCAATGTCACCAAAATCGACAAATGGATAGTGATGCTGAACTTAAAATTACAAATTATTAAGTTCACAAGGAAGATAAATAAAAATCGTTTGCCCAAATTACAGAAAAAGTTCTTTATAATTGAGGTAAAAGATATACCAGAAGCTCCCAGAGTTTTGGTGAAGTTTTTGGGAAAATGTATTCACTATCTTAAGATAGAAGAAGGAAGTTGGTCAATGCAAACATGAAATATTGTTTTGTATATTTTCATTATTGAAATAACAAAGTAGTTAAAATAGAAATGTAAACAGTTTGACATTGTTCATTCATGTAACCATTAGTCTTAGGAAGTTAGTTAATCACCAACGGGAAAAATGTTTGGTGATCATGTATAAATATATTTTCACAACACTGAGAAAGGGCTTTTGGTTTTGAGGAGAGCCGATTGTATTAAAAGTTTTCAATCCATTGTGATATAAATAATGCAGACGAGATTCTGAATTCTGTCAACTTGAAGCTATGTGTTGTTTAACCATGTTTACAATATATTTATATGTTTCTCTTTCAATGTATTTCTAATGAATGATCAACTATAAGTTTATTTTATACATCTTTTGTAGTTTGAATTGATTTGGTCATCAAATTATTTATAGCTTTTCCTATGAAATTTGTAAATTCTAACCTTGTACAATATCTAGTGCAAACTGATATTAAAAAAAAACCAGAAAAGATACACTGGCAAATACAAACATTACACAAAGATTTTTCATCTGGAAGCCCAAACCAGGAAAACTAGCATATATTATATTCATACACTGTATTACATTGTTTACAATACAATATACATATAGGAGCCAGCGGTGTCCAAAACCCTAACCCAATGACCTGGATTAGTCCAAAACCCTAATTCCTTAACCGGAAATAGAAAACCATGTGCTGAAAAAAGCCACCTAAATATCATGTGGTCCTGGAAATATGTCATCCTGGTAATATGTCATCACAGAAATATGTCGTCCCGGAAAAATGTCATTCCGGTGCGAATTTTTTTTGCGGCCCCCCCTCTAACCCCCCTGCGCACTCGGTGCAGACGCTCAAACACTACTACTCGTGCAAAGAATATAACACATACCCAACAAAATTGTTATCAGTAGTTTTAATACCTGTAGATCATTTGAATGATAATATTTAACACTTCATTAGAAATATCGTTTTCCTCTTTACTCCCTGTTACAATATGAGATTCTTTCGTGATTAAAGACTCATATTTTTTCCGCAGTATTTCTTTGTTATTTTAATATTCTCAAAATTGTTTCAAGTCCAGGAAACGGCCTCAACTGTTATTATGTTATTATTTTGAATTTCAAAACTATTTTTCCTATTTTCATCCCTTAAAAACTGAAGCAACAATTTATCAAATTCTTTCAACATTAAATAAAATTTTACTCTCCATGACTGTCCCAAATAATAGACAACCCAACATAGAACCTGGTCTCCAAGATCAAACTAGCATTACTTTGAACCTTTTTAATACTATTATGCAAACAACGACTAACCGGGTTGAATTAGAATGCTCATGTGCAACTATTGAGAGAGATATTAGCATCCAAGGACAAAGGGAAGCTAGATAGATGCAGTTGGGAAACCAACTCTAATTTATCCTTCCTTTTGATTTTTACCCTTTAATTACCTTTATCTTTACCGATGCCTTGACGGTATACTTTAGAGCCTTAAAGTATAAACTCAGGAACAACATCTTTTTGGCACCATTGTCAGGGATCGAAGAAATGAAACTTTTTCCCTGGGAAGAATGAAATTGACATTTTCTTTCTTTGATAGTAAACATAGATAGAAAAACTTTCTAAGGCTACCTATATTTTTCACTTGGCAACTCCACGATAAGTAAACTGGCTATTAGCCGAAAAAATACCAGAAAGAACCCAGACGACAAGTAGACCTCGCCCGTCTCTGATCTGAAAAAGATTTTAAAATCACGAAGATCCCTTAGACAAATCATCTCACCTATACATACTATTTGTCAGCCTGAGATTACACAGTTGAACATTACAGAAACACTTGAGAGGTCCATCTCGCTTCCCCTCTCATATGATATGTTATCTTTTCCTGAGGTATTTTCCCCAAAATTTCGTGAGCCCTCTCCCCACACACTCCAAGCTTCAACCTTAAATATATCGATGGCTGCACATGGAGGTGCTAGAGCTGGAGGTGGTGCCCCAAGAGGACCATCAGGTGGCCAAGCACTGCTTCCTATAATTTTTTCTAAAGTAGCTACTAGATATGCCCCCCTTGTCCTCCCTATTCCCCTACATGACCTTATTTAAAACTATATGAAAATCCTTCCGAAATTTACGGGGGAAGGAGATTTAACCGCTCTAGAACACATAAATTTCTTCGACCAATTCACCGACATCCTTGAAATCGAACACGAAGATGCCTATTCCAGACTCCTTGTCCAGAATTTCAAAGGACAGGTGAGGACTTGGTTCCGAGCCTTAGTAGCTGGATCTCTAAGATCTTATGAAGAACTTGAAAACACCTTTATTAGACAAGGGGGGGAGAGGAGGGAACACCTCTATTACCTGACTGAATTCAGATCCCTTAGAAAGAAAAACTCAGATTCTATTCTAGAGTTCACGCAAGGGTTTAACAAGTTATATAATAAAATCCTGGTTGAAGTCAAACCATCTCAACCCATAGCAAAAGTGACTTTTGCTGGTGCCTTTGATCTCGATTTCGCCCTATTATTGAAAGAAAGGAGGTAAATAGATCTCATGAAAATGCAAGATGATGCTCTTGAGATTGAATTGAACATGATGGCATCAAGGAAATTAAAATCTAAAATAGAAACCGGAAATAAAGAAAATAGGAAATTCCAAGAACAAGGTGGATCCTCAGGATCGAGTAAATCCTCGAGAGATAAAATAGACGAGACGACTAAGGTAATCAGAGAACTTGAAAATAAGATCAAAGATGATTTACCCGATCAGAGATGAGAACTTTCAAATAAGACAAGTTAGGTCTCGAAATCATGAGGCCATATGGAGACTTATATTCATTTGATTCAAGAAAGGTCAAATTTATAGGTATGATTAAAGACCTGGTGGTCAATATGGCACAAATACCCGGTAAAAGTATTCTCATGGATGTAGTAGTCACTGATATCCCTCCTAAATAGGGTATGTTATTATCTAGGTCATGGGGTGACAAACTTGGGGTATCTCTCCAGCTTGACATGACATATGCTACAATTTCAGTATTTGGGGGACAATACACGTGTCTTTACAAAGAAACTAGGTTGGCGTTCACGGTAGGTGACCCACATAACCCGACCAACCACTCTGTATATATTTCTAATCAAGATTTAGGAAATTGTATATTATCTGTTGATGATGATTTTGAAGTAGATATAAACGAAAGTTGTACAGAAGAAAAAACTGAAAAAGAAAAAATTAAAAAAATGTATATAGTACTGGTGTTTGGAAGATGTATTTTGACGGTGGTTCATCTTTCCTTGGAGCTGGATCTAGGGCACTCCTTGCGGCTCCCGATGATCAATTTTTAATCCTCTTTTCATATAGGCTTCAGTGGAATGTGGACTGTATAAATAATGTATGCGAGTATGAAGCCTTAGTGTTAGGGCTAGAAGTTGCCAGGAGAATGAAAATAGAAAACCTCAAAGTCTTTGGTGATGCTGAGCTAATCATTAAAAAAGTAAATTGACAGTAACAGGCAAAACATCTTAGGTTGAGGTCCTACAGGAATTGCATCTGGGATCTGATTGAAAATTTCTTCTCCTCTGTCAAAGTTCATTTCATTCCTCGAAATGAAAACCAACAGGCTGATGCGTTAGCCAAGGCAGCCTCAACTTTCACATGTCCCACCACGTTTAAACTAAGGTACCACATAAAAATGAGGCACCGACCTTCTATACCGAATAACATACAACATTGGAAAGTCTTTGAGGATGATGAACAACTTCACAAATTTTTGGAATCTATAGACGAGTTTGCCGAAATGCATGTTGACCAAGAAAACAAAAACGATCCTATTTGGATCATGCAGGAAGGGGAGGACCCTCAAGAGCTCCATGATAAAATCATGAATCATCAAATGCTTGTTCTTAAAAATAACCAGATCCCCAAGGGTCTGATTCCCTTGGAAAGATTATTCAATCAAGATGATATCCCTTCAAAATCCACTCTATAGCCTCAACCTGAAGAAGCTGAAGATTGTGACATAGGTACTAAAGAAAACCCTTGGTTGGTGAAGCTATCCAAGTATTTGTCCCCTGAAACCAAAAATAAATACGTAGATTTGCTTAGAAAGTACAAAGACATTTTCACTTGGTCATATGAAGAGCTGAGAACCTATGACACCTCTGTTATCGAACATAAGATACCCCTAAAGCCTGCTGTCAAACCCTTTAAAGAAAAACTCAGACAAATTAATCCTATTTTTTTTCTTGTGATCGAAAAGGAAGTCAAAAATCTCTTAGATGAAAATATAATTGTACCACTGAGATACTCAGATTGGGTAGCAAACCTGGTCCTGGATAGAAAGAAAAACAGGGAAATTAGGCTGTGTGTCAATTTTAGAAATCTTAATAAGTCATCCCTCAAAGATAATTACCCCCTACCCAAAATGGATCATGTTTTAGTAAAAGTAGTTGGGGAAAATAGGATGTCAATGATCGATGACTTTTCCAGGTATAATCAAATCTCCGTCTGTGAACACGAAAAAGAAAAGACAGCCTTTACCACCCCTTGGGGTACATTTATGTATGATAAGATGCCTTTTGGTTTGATGAATGCAGGTGCTACTTTCCAACGAGATATGGATATCGCTTTAATTGGCCAAAGAGATAAATTTGTGGTTATCTATCTTGATGATCTAACCGTTTTTTCTAAATCTGATGAAGATCATCTGATACATCTCAAGAAGACGTTTGAAAAATTCTTCAAATTTGGTTTGTCTTTAAACCCTAAAAAGTCTCACTTTGCTATGCAAGAAGGTAAAATTTTGGGCCATATTGTGTCTCGAAATGGAATTAGAATTGACCCTAAAAGAGTTGAATCTATAGACACAATAAATATTCCTAGGAATGTAAAAGAGATTGAGTCATTCTCAGGAAAAATAATTTTTTTAAGAAGATTTATTCCAAACTTTGCTAAAATCATGAAATTGATCACAGATATGTTAAAGAAAAACATTGAAGTGAAATGGACAGCAGAGGCCAAAGCATCATTTGCCCACATCAAGGAGGTTATAAGAGAGGCGCCCATACTAGCAAGCCCTGATTATCTAGAGGATTTTCTTATTTTCTCATTCGCCTCTGAACACACACTCGTTGCGGTTCTCCTCCAAAAAAATGAAGAAGGTTTCAAGCAACTGATAGCCTTTTTCAGCAAAAGTCTTAGAGACGCTAAACTTAGATATAATATAATGGAATAAAAAGCATATGCTATGGTGAACGTGTTAAAGGCTTTCAAAACCTATGTGTTGCATTCTAAGGTGATTGCGTATGTACCCTCTAGCTCCGTAAAAGATATTTTGGTTCAGTCTGACAGTGATGGCAAAAGAGGACGGTGGCTTGCCAAAATTCAAGAAATCAATTTGGAAATTAAACCAAAGAAACTAGTGAAAGGGATAGGTTTACCTAAACTCTTAGCTGAATCAAATTTCATAGCTCTCGGGATAAATGGCTTACAGAGAAGTGAAGAGTGTGTGGACATGAATGAACTTGATGAAAAAATAGCTAAAATCTGAATCGACGAGAAATTTGCTTCATCAAATTGGTACAAAGACATAGTGTCCTACCTGTTGACTTTGAAGTGCTTGAGTGACTTATCCCCATCCAAAGCCAGAACGTTGAAGTTGCATGCAGTCAAATACTGTATGTATGAAAGACAATTATATTGGAAGGACCCACTTGGCTTCCTGTTGGTTTGTTTGGTCGAATCAGAAATAGAAAAGGTCATAAGCTAATTTCACGAAGGAGTATGTGGAGAACACCATGCCTGAAGGGAAACAACTTATGAGATTATGAGGGCAGTGTATTATTGGCCCAAACGTTTCTTAGATGTCAAGGCCAAGGTACGAACTTGCAACCCTTGCCAATTGTTCGTAGGTAAGCATAAGCTCCCAATGATGCCATTGGTTCCTGTCAAAACAAAAGATCCTATTCAACAAAGGGGATTAGATTTCATAGGCAAAATTAATCCTCATTATAGCGCTCAGCATAGATGGATCCTGACTGCAACAAATTACTTCACCAAATGGGTGGAGGATATCCCAACTAGAAAGGCTACAGATTTGGTGGTAATAGATTTTTTAGAAGAGAATATTTTATCTAGATTCGGTTGCCCCCAAAAGATAGTCACAGATAACGCTTCGGCCTTTAAATCTATGGCTATGGTCAGTTTCTGCCAAAAATATAATATTGTGCTTGGTCATTCCACTGCGTATTACCCCCAGGGAAATGGGCTAGCTGAGTCTTCAAACAAGAGCTTAATCAATATAATTAAGAAAGTGTTGAGTGAAAACAAGAAATCCTGGCATGTGCATTTAAAATACGCTCTGTGGGTAAATCAGATAGGCACGAAAAAGTCTATCGGTACTTCTCCTTTCCAAATGGTATACGGGACATATGTAGTGTTACCTATAAATCTAGCGCTTCCTGTAATGAAAGTTTGGAAAGATGAGAAGGAAGAACTAGATCCTATCACAAGAAGGATAAATCAGTTGATTGAAGTCCAACAACACAGGGCTGGAGGGGATGAAAGGTTGCATAAATACCAGGACAACATGAAAACACTATTCGACCACAATGCCAAAGACAAAGTTTTTCTCCCGAGAGACTTGGTTTTAAAATGGGATGCAAGGAAGGAAGACTCGACAAAACATGGTAAATTCGATCACATCTAGTATGGACCGTTCAAGGTAATAGCTCCTGAAGGAAAAAATTCATTTCTGTAGAGAATTTGGATGGTAAAATCCTCAAGGCCCCTATCAATGGGAATTATTTAAAACACTATATGGAATAATTGATTTTCAAAACTCCCACTGTATATACCATTTAATTTTTCTTTTTGTTTCATAATTTTCTTTAGTAAGTCTACTTTCTAAAAAAAAATAGGTTAATGTTTTTCTAGAAGTAGGGATATAAAATTTTCAATGTATTCAAATCTTTTAAAAGCCCTGATACTCTTCGTTATGTTCCTTTACAGGATCTCGGCTTGCAGCCCAAAAAGTGAAAGTAGAAAACAGACAACTTTATAGCGGAAGATAAATTCTCCAAAAATAGGTGATAGATAAGATTTTCCGTTATTTCAAAAGACAACGAAAATGGTAAGGCAAAGGTGTGAATTCCAAAAAAGTCTATTTTTTCAAATAAAGGTTTTTTATAAAAAAATGTGGTGATTGTCTCATAAGTGTGATAGGTCATTAAAACAATGATCTCAAAATCTAGGCCCTAAGAGTTTCACCTAGAATAAGATAAGAGGTATTTAAAATAAACAAAAAAAATGAAAAGAGTCTCCGAGAAAGAGTTCCAAGAGTTGGGTTTAATTTATGACCTTTTTTTTTCGATTTGCAGGTATTTCTACATCTCCCCTTTCTACCCTCAGTTTTGTCTTCTTGAAAAACCAAGCTTCTTTATCGGTTTCCCATAGAGGGAGAAGAGATTACGTCTTAACTTTTGAAGCTGAAAAATTGTTCTTAAAAGATAGACCAATCCTCATAACTCCTCACTCTCCGACTAAATAAAGTTATGCTTAGGCTGATCTTGACTCTCCTAGGTTTCTTAACAGTTTTCTAAGGATTTAACCTTGCTCGAAGGAAGACCCCTAGAATTAATCTTCCCCTTTTTCTCTACGGACTAAGGTGTTTTGAAAGTTAAGACAGGGTTGGTCTAGAGTAATCAAAACAAGTTGAGAACCCTCCACTGCAATTTTTACATAGATACCATCCCCGGTATATTAAGTACCACTGATTTCCCCCACTTTGTATTCAAAAAGTAAAATATAAGACAGATGGTGAAAGGAAATTCATATTTGATTGGCCCCATCTAGTCCAAAAGACGATGAAAGGAAATTTATTTAAATGATTGCGCAAGTCTTAGTAAAAAGGAACAGATAACTTCACCGAGGTATTGAACAAGCTCGCTGGCAGTGAAGCAATATCTGAGGTTAAATGCATAATTAAGATTCGAAGTGGTGAAAGGAAATTCAGTAAAAAGGGACAGATAACTTCACCGGGGTACTGACCAGGCTCGCTGGCAGTCAAGCAATATCTGAGGTATCTATAAGGTTGTCATACTTAAATATCACTCTACTCTAGTTACCAGTTTTTTTGAAACTGGATCTGCATCCCAAATCCAGACAGGGCTCCCCAATTAAAAATATGATTTTTTCTTTGTTTGATGCAAGACGAAAGCCACAAAATCTGTTGGGTTTCCTAGGATTGTTTTGATCATCTTAACGCTAACTTAATTTCAGTAACAAGAAGGAGAAGATCATGAATGGGACTGCAGCTGAGTTTACAACAAATGAAAGTTTTGAAAATATTTTCAGAAGTAAGGATGAAATCTCTTTTTCCTCTATATCCCCTTCATTAGCAATTTCTACAGAGATAAGCCCATGACTCCATTAACCCAAAAAAGGCACTAAGTCTACACGTTCTCCTCGTCCCACAGGGAGACAAGGTCCCCAATTGGAGCCTATGTTAAAACATTTTTTAAAATTTTTTAGTCTCAAGACTAAAGCCTTCCTTTTTCAAGTTTCAGCTTTTCAAAAAGCATAAGCCTCACTTTCATTTCTAAAAGGTCGGTACTGAAATTTCGACAGATTTTATTCTAATAAAAATAAAAAGAAAAAAATCAGACTGATAAAAAAGGGATTTTCGGGATTTGGGGTTTATTAAGAACATAGGTTTTAATACATATCGAATTGCGAAATCCCGATCCCTGATTTCCAAAAAAGTTGAAGTAAATAATTATTAAAAGTAAATTAGTCGTATCACTATTTCAAAAATCGGGATGCAGTGATAACATACCTCTTGTCAACTTGATCCTCGAAATCCTGAAACATGAAATCCTAACTCAAAATATGTGTTAGTCTAAATTAATTTTGTTTTGGAGGTCAGTCCTTAATCCTGATTAATTAATTCACTAAAATGAAAATTCATGACTTAAGTTAATGATTTCACAATTTCGGAAATCGGGATTCATCGATGACATACTTCTTGTCAACACGATCCCCGAAATCCCGAAACACTTAATACCAATCAATTATTTTGCTAAAACAAATTTAAGTCATAATTTAATCTTGTCGTAATTTCGCGATTTTGAAAATTGAGATTCAGTGATAAAATACCTCTTGTCAACTCGATCCACGAAATCCCGAAACACGAAATCTTGACTCTTAATTTGTGATTAGTCTAAATTAACTCTGTTTTGAAAGCATGATTAATGACAATCAATTTTTTTAGGTTTTGTTCACGTTTTGGTTTCTGATTGAATGAAATGTTCCGAATTTTGAATTCAAAAGCACCAAAATGCAACCACTTAAATAAAGAAAACTCGTGATAATTGACACTAATGTGTATCTTAGTAAATATCTACTGCATTAAATATATTGAATTCTTGTCAGACGTGTCAGTCCGTTCATCGTTAAATGAATTAAAAGAGAGTTTGAAGGTCTTTGTTTCAAAACATATTTTGTTTCATACTATCAAGCGAAAGATGCATTCAACCGATCTCATAAACTCCTTCTCCGTGACAGGTTTTCCATCTAACTTAAAGTCATCGCACAAAAGAAAGAACCAAAGAAGAGTGAAGATACATAGGAAGGAGATATCATATCTGACACTATGCCACATGTTATCAATTCAATTACATCTTGGACACAAATATCTAAATTCCTGGAATACAAAATCAAGAATTCTCCTACTGATTCTGAGAATCACTTCCGGGATGTAGTAGAATCAGAGCTTCATAAGATTACGGCACACCCTTAGCTTATGGCGCACAATGACATGATCAAATGGGCGTTGGAAAAGATTGATATTCAGACGAGGAGCATTTTAAATGATCAAGGGGTCATTTTAGGCTCATTTAGGCCAGAACATATACAAGTAATGTATAAGCTCTCACCAAATACTAAGTATACTTTTAATGCTGAGTTTTTTGCTGAATTTCAAAGGAAAGAGTGTACTAAGGCAGACTAAACTTATCCTGATTTAATTAGAGAATGGTGGAGATGTCCATCAAAGTTTAGGGTTGATACCCATGGGGTTTATGCCATGACATCTTTGAACGAATACATGGTCTATGTAGCCATTATGCTGTGTAGACTTTTTGGGAAAAAGGATCCCTGCCATTTTCCTGTAGAATGGGTTCCCTTTTTAGAAGAAGCTTAAGAAGGATACACTTTCAACTGGAGTAAGATTCTGTTTGATAACCTAGCACAAGAATTTTCAAATTACAGAGATGCAAAATCTAAAGGTCAACCAATGGCCTTTTATATGTCAGCGTACATCATGAATGCGATTTGCTTTGTGATTCCATTTCCCCTAATGACTTGGAGTTGGAACATAAATTGCCTCGAGCCCATTCATAAATATCATTATGCACTTTGGGAAGAAAATGCTAAGGATGCATTTTACAAAATTTGTCATTTTGTAATAATTCCAATGCATAAAATGTTTTATGGTTGTGATCCCCCTCGCATTCCTGAGGTAGTCTCAAAAAATCTCAAAGTAATAGCTGACTGGTTTGTTGAAGAAAACCTCTCTTACATTAGGGTTTATGGGTGCTCAATTCCCCCTCACGCACTTCCAAAATTCCTCCCGGACAGACTGGTATTGAGGCAGGTATCATATCAAATAGTAAAAGGTGGTATTGGGATAGAGCTAAAGGTAGCTCAAAAGAAATCTTGGCCAATCTTCCCTATGTATGTCGAGAAATTTTCATTACTAAACCTTGGCCATTCTAAAGTAGAATACGAGTGATTAGAGGAGATAAATTTGGTAGATATTGAGCATAGAAAGCATGACCCTTATCAATTAGTAAGAAGACAATTGATGCACTGTAATTTGAAATCTTATGAACATGAACAATATTTTTATGATGATATATTCAAGGAGGTTAAAACTTATGAAGAGGTATTGAACAGGGTATGGGCCTTATCGCCTGACTTGCAGAATGGTTTTATATCTTTCCAAAGTCACAGGTGAAGTTGTTTGCCAAAAATTTTGCAAGGTGAATCCACGACTCCTCCTCTAGAGCAGGAAGGGCCTCCCCCGGGCTTTGAAATAGATGTATAGGAAAAAGCTAATACAAAGGGAAAAATGAAGGAGAGTGAAATTCCTTCACAGGAAACAGGAGTCCCTTAGACAGAAAAATCAGAGACAGGGAAAGGAAAGGAGTTGGAAACACCCTTAGAAATCCCTGAGAGTTTTCCGAAAAAAGTAGGAGGAACAACATCTACAGAACTTGGAAGTCCCATTACTTACTTGAATCCATTGCAGTCTACTTATGGAAACCCCCACAAAGGAGAATTCACTATAGAGATAGAAGGCACAATGGGAGCCTTAGCATCGACGAATTTATACTCTGTGGGTAGTTTTACAACTATGTTGGAGCAGAAAGAACAGATGATAGCTCAGCTACAGGATAGACTAAAGGAGACTGAAAGAAATATCAGTTGGGGGATAAAAAAGGGTCTAGAATGAGCTAGATTGAATGACATTCAAGAGATTCAAACAGTAAAAGAAAGATTAGAGAAAAAAAATCACAAAATACAGGTCACTCAGGCACAGGTCCTAAAGCAAGAAGAAACAAATAAACAATTACAAGATATGATTAGTTCCATTTCAAATCAAGTGGTAGAGCTTGAAATTTTCCAGGCCAGGTATTGGGAATACATTTGAAGATAGACGAGGAACAACAGGGAGTGTTTTTAAATATGGAATTTATTCAGAATTACTTTCAAGAAACAAGTAAATCTTTGGAGAACATTCTCCTAAAGGAAAGAGAAGTGAAAATAGCCAGGATGACTTTCCAAAATGCAGTGGCCCTTTCAGCAAAGGAGGAGGTCGAAAAGATTCAAAAAATATATGTTTCAGAGCAGGTTAAAGGAGATGTAATACTAAAGGTGTGGGAGGCATACCTAGCAGAAAACAAAAGAATAACTAGAGAGGTCAATGATGATTGTCAAAGAATTTTTTATATTTTAGAAAAAGCTTCTTTGAACATTGGAAAAAACAACTGTTCGGGGTTATTAGGAGAAATTAACATTTTCAAGCACTAGCTAATATTCAAGGAAGATCTGGAGGAAATGCAGGTGGAGATCCCAAAATAAAGGTAATCAATGTCACCGAAATCGACAAATGGATAGTGATGCCGAACTTAAAATTGCAAACTATTAATTTCACAAGGAAGATAATTGAAGATCGTTTGCCCGAATTACAGAAAAAGTTCTTTATATTTGAGACAAAAGATATACCAGAAGCTCCTAGAGTTTTGGTGAAGTTTTTGGGAAAATGCATTCGATGTCTTAAGATAGAAGAAGGAAGTTCATCAACGCAGACATGAAATATTGTTTTGTATATTTTCATTATTGAAACAACAAAGTAGTTAAAATAGAAATGTAAACGGTTTGACATTGTTCATTCATGTAACCGTTAATCTTAGGAAGTTAGTTAATCACCAACGGGAAAAATGTTTGGTGATCATGTATAAATATATTTTCACAACACTGAGAAATGGATTTTGGTTTTGAGAAGAGCCGATTGTATTAAAAGTTTTCAATCCATTGTGATATAAATAATGCAGACGAGATTCCGAATTCTGTCAACTTGAAGCTATGTGTTGTTTAATGTTGTTTAGAATATATTTCTATGTTTCTCTTTCAATGTATTTCTTATGAATGATCAACTATAAGTTTATTTCATACATCTTTTGTATTTTGAATTGATTTAGTTATCAAATTATTTACATCTTTTCCTCTGAAATTGCTATCAGTAGTTTTAATACCTGTAGATCATTTGAGTGATAATATTTAACACTTCATTAGAAATCTTGTTTTCCTCTTTACATCCTGTTACAATATGAGATTCTTTTGAGATTAAAGCCTCATATTTTTTCCGCAGTATTTCTTTGTTATTTTACTATTCTCAAAATTTCAAGTCCAGGAAACGGCCTCAACTATTGTAATGTTATTATTTTGAATTTCAAAACTATTTTTCCTATTTTCATCCCTTAAAAACTAAAGCAACAATTTATCAAATTCTTTCAAAATTAAATAAAATTTTACTCTCCATGACTGTCCCAAATAATAGAAATCCCAACATAGAACCTGGTCTCCAAGATCAAACTAGCATTGCTTTGAACCTTTTAAATACTATTCTACAAACAACATCTAACCGGGTCGAATTAGAACGTTCATGGGCAGCTATTGAGAGAGATATTAGCATCCAAGAACAAAGGGAAGCTAGACAGAGGCAGTTCGGAAACCAACTCTAATTTATCCCTCCTTTTGATTTTTACTGTTTAATTACCTTTATCTGTACCTATGCCTTGACAGTATACTTTAGAGCCTTAAAGTATAAACTCATGAACAACATGTTTTTGGCACCGTTGTCGGGGATCGAAGAAATGAAACTTTTTCCCTGGGAAGAACGACATTGACATTTTCTTTCTTTGATAGTGAAAATAGATAGAAAAAATTTCTAAGACCACCTATATTTTTCACTGGGGGACTCCATGATAAGTAAACTGGCTATTAGCTGAAAAAATACCAGAAAGAACTCGGAAGACAAGCAGACCTCGCCAGTCTCTGATCCGAAAAAGATTTTAAAATCATGAAGATCCATTAGACAAATCATATCACCTATACATAGTATTTGTCAGCCTGATTCTACACAGTTGAACGTTACAGAAACACTTGAGAGGTCCATCTCTCCTCCCTTGTCATACGATACGTTCTCTTTTCCTGAGTTATTTTCCCCAGATTTCTACAAGCCCTCTCCCCACACACTCTGAGATTCAACCTCAAATATATCGATGGCTACACATGGAGGTGTTGGAGCTGGAGGTGGTGCCCCAGGAGGACCAACAGGTGGCCAAGCATTGCCTCCTAGAATTTTCACTAAAGTAGCTGCTAGATATGCCCCCCTTGTCCTCCCTGTTCCCCTACATGACCTTCCCAAAAACTATATGAAAAGCCTTTCGAAATTTACGGGGGAAGGAGATTTAACCACTCAAGAACACATAAATGTATTTGACCAATTCACCAACATCCTTGGAATTGAACACGAAGATGTCTATTCCAGACTCCTTGTCTAGACTTTTGAAGGACAGGTAAGGACTTGGTTCCGGGCCTTAGCAGCCGTATCTCTAAAATCTTATGAAGAACTTGAAAATGCCTTTATTAGAAAATGGGGAGAGAGGAGGGATCACCTCTATTACCTGACTGAATTCGTAGCCCTTATAAAGAAAAACTCATAATCTGTTCTAGAGTTCATGCAAAGGTTTAACAAGTTATATAATAAAATCCTGTTTGAAGTCAAACCTTCTCAACCCGCAGCAAAAGTGACTTTTGTTGGCGCCATTGATCCCAATTTTTCCCTATTATTGAGAAAAAGGAGGTCAACAGATCTCACAAAAATGCAATATGATGCTCTTGAGATTGAATCGAACATGATGGCATCAGGGAAATTAAAAGCTAAAATAGAAACCAGAAATAAAGAAAATAGGAAATTCAAAGAACAAGGTGGATCCTCAGGATCGGATAAATCCTCGGGAGATAAAATAGACGAGATGGATAAGGTAATTAGAGAAATTTCAAATAAGATCACAAAAATGGAATTAGAAAAATAAAAAAGGGATCATTTTCCTGAAGAGTTTCATGAGGATATTAATAATATTGGTGACGATAATAAATCACCTTATTTATCGAGACAAGATTACAAAAAATCCTTAAATAAGGAAATTAGATCAGAAGACCATGTTAGCAATGATATGTCTGAAGATTTGGCCTATCAGGGTATCGCAGATGATATTATTGCTGAACTTCACGAGAAATATAATTTGAGACCTAGGAACAAGAGTCTTCCAACCGCCCCAACAAAAAAGATTTTTCCTAGAGGCGAAACTGATGAAGCAGCTCCAAAGGTTGCTGAGAAAAAAAATGCAAAAACCCAAACCGCTGACACACAGCTTGTCAAGTTGAAGTCAATAGGAACACTCGCCAAGAGAACACAGGATCCTGTGACTGAAACCAAGTATGCACCACAAAGAAAAGATGAAAAGAAAGGAATGGAGGTCCCAAACATAGAGAGCGACAAGGTCCTAGGAAATTTTAATCTGGAAAACGAAATAAATAAAATCAAAATCCCTATCCCACTTGTTGAATTGGCCAAAACTTCTATATACAGAAAACAAATTGCTAAAATGATTAGCTTTTTAGAAGACGAAAGACAAGCCGATGTCATCAACTTAGAGTATGACAAGACAAACATAGTTTTTGGTCCACATTTCGAAGGTGCGAGAGACACTATTTCCCCCTTCTATATCACGTTGACCTTGTTCGACCACCTACTTCATAACCGTATACTAGATTCTGGAGAATCCCACAATGTGATGCCAAAATCCATTATGGAAAAGTTAGGTCTCGAAATCACCAGGCCATATGGAGACTTATATTCATTTGATTCAAGAAAGGTCAAATGCATAGGTATGATTAAAGACCTGGTGGTCAATCTGGGACAAATACCTGCTAAAAGCATTCTCATGGACGTAGTAGTCGCCAATATCCCTCCTAAATATGGTATGTTATTATCTAGGTCATGGGGTGCCAAACTTGGGGGATCTCTCCATCTTGACATGACATATGCTACAATTCTAGTATTTGGGGGACAATACACGCATCTTTACAGAGAAACCAGGTTGGCGTTCATGGTAGGTAACCCACATAACCCGAAAAACCACCCTATATATATTGTTGACCAAGATTAAGGAAATTGTATATTATCTATTGGTGATGATTTTGAAGTAGATAGAGACGAAAGTTGTACAGAAGAAATAACTGAAAAAGAAAAAATTAAAAAAAATGTATATAGTACTGGTGTATGGAAGATGTATTTTGACAATGCTTCATCTTTCCTTGGAGCAGAAGATGAGGAACTCCTTGTGGCTCCTGATGATCAATTTGTAATCCCCTTTTGATATAGGCTTCAATGGAATGTTGACTGTACAAATAATGTATGCGAGTATGAAGCCTTAGTGTTAGGGCTAGAAGCTGCTAGGAGAATGAAAATAAAAAACCTTGAAGTATTTGGTTACGCCGAGCTAATCATTAAACAAGTAAATTGATAGTACCAGGAAAAACATATTAGGTTGAGGTCCTATAGGAATTGCGTCTGGGATTTGATCGAAATTTTTTTCTCCTCTGTCAAAGTTCATTTCATTCCTCGAAATGAAAACCAACAGGTTGATGCGTTAGCCAAGGCAGCCTCAAATTTCACACCTCCCACCATGTTTAAACTAAAGTACCACATACAAATGAGGCATCGAACTTCTATAACAAATAACATACAACATTGGCAAGTCTTTGAGGACAGTGAACAACTTCGCAAATTTTTTGAATCTATATGCGAGTTTGCCGAAACGCATGCTGACCAAGAAAACCAAAACGATCCTATTTGGATCATGCAGGAAGGGGAGGACCCTCAAGGGTTCCATGATAAAATCACGAATCATCGAATGCTTGTTCTTAAAAATAACCAGATCCCCAAGGGTCTGATTCCCTTGGAAAGATTATTCAATCAAGATGATATCCCTTCAAAATCCACTCTACATCCTCAACCTGAAGAAGTTGAAGACTATGACATAGGTACTAAAGAAAACCCTCGGTTGGTGAAGCTATACAAGTATTTGTCCTCTGAAACCAAAAATAAATAAGTAGATTTTCTTAGAAAGTACAAAGACATTTTCACTTGGTCGTATGAAGAGCTGAGAACCTATGACACCTCTGTGATCGAACATAAGATACCCTTGAAGCCTTGTGTCAAACCCTTTAGACAAAAACTCAGACAAATTAATTCTATTTTATTGCCTATGATCGAGAAGGAAGTCAAAAAGATCTTAGATGAAAAGATAATTGTACCACTGAGATACTCATATTGGGTAGCAAACCTGGTCCCGGTTATAAATAAAAATGGGGAAATTAGACTGTGTGTCGATTTAAGAAATCTTAACAAGTCATCCCTCAAAGATAATTACCCCCTACCCAAAATGGATCATGTTTTAGAAAAAGTAGTTGGGGCTGTTGACACTCAGAACTAAAATGGGCTGTAGAAAATCAATCTCGAGGCAACCTCAAACAACTTTGGATTGGGAGCTACCCCTTCCAACCCGAGAGGGATCTCTTGAATAATGTCACAATAGGAATTTAAGTAGTATGAAAAAGGTGGGCAGATTTACGGGTAAATGATGGTCTTAGATTTTTGGAGTTTGGGTGTTAAACCAGGGAAAAGGTCCACTGGGCATGGAGTCAAATGAAAACCGAGAAAAAGAGACAATAGAAAAGATCAAATAGCTTGCGGAAAGTGAGGCAAAGTAAGTCTATCCTTCAGCACTTTGATAAATCATGTTGTGGTAGGGGAAAGAAAAAGGAAAGGTCGACGTAGCAAAGGATACATGCAGAGTTCTGAAAATGCAGTTTGGTCTTACACAGCTGATAGCTGGTGTAGGGGAAAGGCAATAAACATTTGCAAAAAACCCAAACCCTTTCATTACAGTAGTGGTCGTACTAAAGTGTAACGAAGCCCATCAGTTAGAGTAAAACAAACGTAATGCAGTCGTAATGGATTAAGGAAGACATAAGGCTATGGTAAAACATTTCAGCTGCGAGTAAGGAAACACATAAATGAAATCCAAATAGTTTAAACACATCTGAAAGAGAAGAGAAACATGCTGAAAGAAATCGACTATGATGAATCTCACAGTCACAAGAAAACATCTTTATTATTACCCTAATAATGGTTTACACAATAACTGAGCAATTACAATGAAAACTCCTTGACAGAAGTTTTTCTCCTAGTCCTGCGCTCATGCGCCCCCTTTTTCTCTATTACATTTGTTTGTTTTAAACAAAAAATTAAATCTCTTTGAGTTCTAGGGAATGTGAAATGGTTCATCTTCATGGGCTCTGCGGCAGCCAGATGCTCTGCCAGTGTTTCGAATCGTCTAACAAGTGGTCAGAAATTTCTGTATTACACCTTCAACGTAAATTCCAGGAAGCCTGCCTGAACACATGGTGCCTGCCAATTAGCCTGGATAATAACTGCAGTTTTACTTTGCCGTTGAAATAATATGCTAGAAGCATTGACACCGTTGTTGGTAGAACAAAAGAAAAGTTATTCATACTTGTTGTAAAATCTTGTTCCGTTGGGACGTTCGGAAGATTGTCCAGGGCAGTTGATCAATCTAATTCCCGTAGTGTACAGGAGATTCTCTTCAACATTCCGAGAGACAGAGACTGACTCACTGATATCTCAAATCGTTATTGCAATATACGAACTGTTTACCTAAAAGACCAACAATTTTGAACAAAATAAAGGAAAGCCTACAAAATTATTTAACTTTATCTTGATCCCTCCAGGTCTTAACAGTTATAGAAATATCTCTCTCTTAGAAAAATTGTGATTTATTTCTGGTACGAGTCGAAAGTAGACTTAGTCGACCTCCTCCATTTTTATTTCCTCCTGGACGGAGGCGTCCTCTTCCAGGGGTGGTATGTCTGCGTCCAACTCAACGGTGGTGTCGTCCTCGATGCTTAGGCCGAGCTTCAACATCCTGTGTATTTTGGCAACCAATGTGTTTGGCTCCTTCAAACTGAACCCCAAGGTGAGTAGGGCGGTTTCATACAAGAGCATCACTAGATCCTTCACTGATTTGTCGTTTTTGTCGGCCTCGGCTCTCTTCGTCATCTCCTACATGATAGCCTTCTCAGGGTTGATCTCCATCATTGGAGAATGTTGGCTGACTACTCACAAGATTGCACCCTCCAGTTGTACCCATTCGTTTAAAGAATCCTTAGTTTTGATCAGTTCTTCTGTTGCAGCCTTGATAGAACTTCAAGAAATCGACCTCATAATGTCAAATCCTGAGGCCGACAATCAGCCACGTTCATTTTTACTCAAGGAGGTGACATTGCAACTAGAATTGTTATTGGATGGCATGGCCCATCAACACCGACAACCCAATAAGGTGCCTTAGTCAGGGCATCTAAACGTTGCATAATAGACTGGTCTACTTTCATTACAGATAAGGAAAACCCCACCATATCAAGAGATATCATAAACGACTCGATATAAACCTTCTACACGGCCAAAATGTGGTCTACTTGCAACTTGGCAACTGCCTCGCCTGAAGCTATCATGAATTCCAGCAAAGGTGTAGCACCCAATATTCGGATGCTCAGTTCATTTGCACTAGCTGTATCAAATTCTTCCACGGCCCGTTGCAGCTCTTCGAACCGTTACAAATCGTTTCGACCAGTGGGGTATTGATAATTCCCTTGATGCTGAAACGCTCCCGTAAACACTCCAAACGCTGTCTGATTATTCTCTGGGGACATAGACCTAATTCTATTATTTTCTATGTTTAAACAATCTAGAACTCTGCTTCTTCCAATATGACCTGTGCATCCGTTTCTTTGGTTTCTCACTGACCTCTTTTCTGACAATGTGGACAAGGGCTTTCAGAGTAACGACTCTTTGCAAGAGAAAGGTTATTTTCATTAAAGAAAGCGGTTGCAAACCCTGATTTACCAGCATGACCTTTACTCCCTATGCGGTGGACGTAGTCATCAATATCATTTGGTAAATCAAAATTAATTATGTGTGCAACGTGTGGAATATCAAGTCCACGTGCAGCCACATCTCTCGCAACTAAAATAGGTGCAGCCCCACTCTGAAAGATTTGAGAGCTAGCGCACGCTTCTATTGAGATTTATCTCCATGAATACTTGTTGCAGGAAACCCATTTGACGATAGCCAATATTCCAATGCATCATCTCCCCTCTTCATCTCCACAAAGACTAAAGTCAAAGATTTCTTTCCAGGAGTGCCTTCAGTTTTCTAAGAATGAATAAGATCCATTAAATGGCTATGCTTATCAGCATCATACGGTGATGTGACTGACAAGTTCAATCGAAATGTTGAGTATGGCATGATTTTGATCCTGTGCCCCATGATAGAGGTCTTATGCAGACTAGGTTGTCGATTGAAAAGAAAAAAGTCACCATCATTCAAATGCCTCTCCACCTTATAACCCAACTCTAAATGGTGGTCACTGCTCTTCTTCAAGTAGCGAAGATCAAGTCTCTGGCCATCCTGCCTGATAATGAATCTAGCACCAGTTTTCCCTGGAGGAGGACGAGGTCCATATTCAACAAGTTCTTTTAATCTCTCCAAGTTATATGGAGTCACAGTTTCTGGATATGTCAAATTCAGTGTAATACTCCAAGGCGCTCGTCAATGTTGATATTTGGATCAAGAGTAATAACTGTACGTGCAGAAAAATCTGCATGTTTTCCAATTAAATTCCCTCTAATGTGACCCTCCTTGTTCTTCAGTCCACCACATATGGACTTGATGGGTCCTCCCGATCACTAAGTTTCCCTTGGTTGACCAGGTAGCTCTTTTTCAAAATAGGTAGCAATGTGGAATTGCAATAATTGAGCAAATTCTATAATAATATGTGCTGGAGCCCCATTCTTTTCCTGTTGCTTCAGATTTTCATTGCCTGGCCAGAAACCTCTTCTCGTCCCCAACTCTCCTGAGATCTTATTTGCATCCCGCAGTTTCTCTTCCTGGGCATGATTTCAAGCGAAAACCAAGAATGGATAGTTCGATCTTCAAACTATCCTCCAATTGCCAAAATATACTTAATACATCAAGTATTACAGTCATTGTGAATATTTCCATTTCACAATATGACTACGATAAAAAAATCATTACTGAAATGAACTGTCGGTGTGAATGGAAATTCTAATGACATCAAAGCCCTTCATTATTCATATATTGCAAACCACAAAGTAATCTCCCTCCATTGCATAATAAGGCCCAATTTCATTTGTGTACCATCAAATGGAGAGCTATGTAGGTAAGGCACGAAAATTTATTGTGGCTGAGATCCAATTTACTGGAGACTGAAGAATCTCGTGCCAAATGTAACTAGGAAATTGGTTATTTCTCAACCACACGACCTCAAGGGCATCAACAAAATGGAAAGTTGGAAGCTCTTCAGTCAAGTGATTACCACTTACATGGAGAACCTTTAAATTATCAAACAAATCTATAATATTATCATACAACAGAGGTCTAGCAAGTCCATTAAGTTGAAGTGACTGAGTAGAGCTAGTTATAACTGGCATTTTCCAAGGAAGTGATCCTGAACCCTCTATAGCTCTGGACTGTCATCTTCTTGGAGGTCTGGTCTACTATTTTCAACAGCTTGCAAAGATCGTAGTTCGATAATCATGCCTGAACCCGTCTTCCCATATGCAAGAACCGTAGCCTTGGGCAATGCAGTCAATTTTTTTAATACCTATTACAACAGGGGCAAATAAGATGTCAATGATCAAAGGCTTTTCCGAGTATAATCAAATCATCATTTGTGAACACGATAAAGAAAAGACAACCTTTACCACCCCTTCGGGTACATTTATGTATGATAAGATGCCTTTTGGTTTGATGAATGCAGGTGCTACTTTCCAACGAGATATGGATATTGCTTTCATTGGCGAAAGAGACAAATTTGTGGTTATCTATCTTGATGATCTAACCATTTTTTCTAAATCTGATGAAGATCATCTGATACAACTCAAGAAGACGTTTGAAAAATGCCGCAAATTTGGTTTGTCTTTAAACACCAAAAAGTCTCACTTTGCTATGAAAGAAGGTAAATTTTGGGCCATATTATGTCTCGAGATGGAATTAGAATTGACCCTAAAAGAGTTGAAGCTATAGACACAATAAATAAAAGAGATTCATTCATTCTTAGGAAAAAAAAAATTTTTAAGAAGATTTATTCCAAACTTTGCTGAAATCGTGAAATTGATCACAGATATGTTAAAGAAAAACAGTGAAGTGAAATGGACAGTAGAGGCCAAAGCATCGTTTACCTGCATCAAGAAGGTTATAAGCGAGGTGCCTGTACTAGCAATCCCTAATTATCTAAAGTATTTTCTTATTTTCTCATTCGCCTCCAAACACACACTCGCCGCGGTTCTCCTCCAAAAAAATGAACAAGGTTTCGAGCAACCGATAGCCTTTTTCAACAAAAGTCTTAGAGACGCTGAACTTAGATATAATATAATGGAAAAAAAATCATATGCTATGGTGAAGGTGTTAAAGGATTTCAGAACCTATGTGTTGCATTCTAAGGTGATTGCATATGTACCCACTAGCTCCGTAAAAGATATTTTCGTTCAGTCTGATAGTGATGGCAAAAGAGGACGGTGGCTTGCCAAAATTCAAGAATTCGATTTGAAGATTAAACCAACTAAACAAGTGAAGGGGAAAGGTTTAGCTAAAATCTTAGCTAGATCGAATTTTAGAGCTCTCGGGATAAATGGATTACAAAAAAGTGAAGAGTGTGTGGACATGAATGAACTTGATGAACAAATAGCTAAAATCAGAATCGAAGCGAAATTTGCTTCATCAAATTGGCACAAAGACATAGTGTTCTACCTGTTGACTTTGAAGTGCCCGAGTGACTTACCCCCATCCAAAGCCAAAACGTTGAAGTTTCATGTGGTCAAATACTGTATATCCGAAAGACAATTGTATTGGAAGGACCCACTTGGCTTCCTATTGGTTTGTTTGGTCGAATCAGAAACGGAAAAGGTCATAAGAAAATTTCACGAAGGAGTATGTGGAGGACACCATGCCTAGATGGAAATGGCTTATAAGATCTTGAGGGCAGGGTATTATTGGCCTAAACTTTTCTTAGACGTCAATGCCAAGGTCCGAACTTGCAACCCTTGCCAATTGTTCGCAAGTAAGAATAAGCTCCCAGCAATGCCATTGGTTCCAGTCAAAACAAAAGCTCATTTTCAGCAATGGGGATTAGATTTCATAGGTGAAATTAATCCTCATTCTAGCACTTAGCATAGATGGATCCTGACTACAAAAGATTACTTCAGCAAATGGGTGGATGCTATCCCAACTAGAAAGGCTACAAATTTGGTGGTAATAGATTTTTTAGAAGAGAATATTTTATCTAGATTCGGCTGCCCCCAAAAGATAGTCACGGATAATGCTCAGGCCTTTAAATCTATCGCTATGGTCAGTTTCTGCCAAAAATATAATATTTTGCTTGGTCATTCCACTGCGTATTACCCCCAGGGAAATGGGTTGGCTGAGTCTTCAAACAAGAGCTTAATCAATATAATTAAGAAAGTGTTGAGCGAAAACAAGAAATCTTGGCATGTGCATTTAAAATACGATCTGTGGGCAAATCAGATAGGCATGAAAAAGTCTATCAACACTTCTCCTTTCCAAATGGTATACAAGATAGATGTAGTGTTACCTATAAATCTAGCGCTTCCTGTAATGAAACTTTGGCAAGATGAGAAGGAAGAACCGAATCCTATCACAAGAACGATAAATCAACTGATTGAAGTCCAATAGCACAGGGCCGAAGTGGATGAAAGGTTGCAGAAATACCAAGATGACATGAAAATGCAATTCGACCGAAAAGCCAAAGACAGAGTTTTTCTCCCAAGATATTTGGTTTTAAAATGGGATACAAGGAAGGACGACTCGACAAAACATGGTAAATTCGATCACATCTGGTATGGACCGTTCAAGGTAATAGCTCCTGAAGGAAAAAAATTCATTTATGTTAGATAATTTGGACGGTAAAATCCTCAACGCCCCTGTCAATGGGCGTTATTTAAAACACTATATGGAATAATTGATTTTCAAAATTCCCACTGTATATACTGTTTGATTTTTCTTTTTTATTTCATAATTTTCTATAGTAAGTCTACTTTCAAAAAAAAAAAAAAATAGGTTAATGTTTTTCTAGAAGTAGGGACATAAAATTTTCAATGTATTCAAATCTTTTAAAAGCCCTGATACTCTTCGTTATGTTCCTTTACAGGATCCTGGCTTGCAACCTGACAAGTGAAAGTAGAAAACAGATAACCTTATAGTGGAAGATAAATTCGTCGAAAATAGGTGATAGATAAGATTTTCCGTTATTTCAAAAGAGAACGAAAATGGTAAGGCAAAGGTGTGAATTCCAGAAAAGTATATTTTTTCAAATAAAGTTTTTTTATAAAAAAATGCGGTGATTGTCTCGTAAGTGTGAGAGGTCATTAAAACAATGATTTCAAAATCTAGGCCCTAAGAGTTTCACCTAGAATAAGATAACAGGTATTTAAAATAAACAAAAAAAAATGAAAAGCATCTCTGAGAAAGAGTTCCAAGAGTTGGGTTTAATTTATGACCTCTGTTTTTCGATTTCTGGGTCTTTCTATGTCTCCCCTTTCTACCCTCAGTTTTGTCTTCTTGAAAAACCAAGCTTCTTTCCGGGTTTCCCGCAGAGGGAGAAGAGATTACATCTTAACTTTTGAAGCTAAAAAATTGTTATTAAAAGATAGACCAGTCCTCATAACTCCTCACTCTATGACTAAACAAAGTTATTCTTAGGTTGATCCTGACTCTCCTAGGTTTCTTAATAGTTTTCTAAGGATTTAAGCTTGCTCGAAGGAAGACCCCTGGAATTAATCTTCCCCTTTTTCTCTACGGACTAAGTTGTTTTGAAAGTTAAGAGAAGGTTGGTCTAAAGTAATCAAAACAAGTTGATAGACCTCCATTGCAATTTTTACATAGATACCATCCCTGGTATATTAAGTACCACTGATTTCCTCCACTTCGTATTCAAAAAGTAAAATATAAGACAGATGGTGAAAGAAAATTCATATTTGATTGCCCCCATCTAGTCCAAAATACGATGAAAGGAAATTCATTTAAATAATTTCCCTCGTCTTAGTAAAAAGGAACAGATAACTTCACCGGGGTACTGAACAGGCTCGCTGGCAGTGAAGCAATATCCGAGGTTAAATGCATAATTAAGATTCAAAGTGGTGAAAGAAAATTCAGTAAAAAGGGACATATAACTTCACTGGGGTACTGAACAGGCTCGCTGGCAGTCAAGAAATATCTAAGGTATCTGTAAGGTTGTCATACTTAAATATCACTCTACTCTAGTTACTAGTTTTTTCGAAACCGGATCTGCATCCCAAGTCCAGACAGGGCTCCCCAATTCAAAATATGAATTTTTATTCATTTGATGCAAGCCGAAAGCCACCAAATCTTTTGGGTTTCCTAGGATTGTTTTGATCATCTTAATGCTAACTTAATTTCAGTAACGAGAAGTTGAAGATCATGAATGGGACTGCAACTGAGTTTACAACAGATGAAAGTTCTGAAAAGATTTTCAGAAGTAAGGATGAAATATCTTTTTCCTCTGTAGCCCCTTCATTAGCAATTTATGTAGAGATAAGCCCTTGACTCCATTAACCCAATAAAGGAACTAAGTCTACATGTTCTCCTCATCCCACAGGGAGACAAGGTCCCCAATTGGAGCCTATGTTAAAACATTTTTTAAAATTTTTTAATCTCAAGACTAAAGCCTTCCTTTTTTGGGTTTCGAATTTTCAAAAAGCATAAGCCTCACTTTCATTTCTAAAAGGCCGGTACTGAAATCTCGATAGATTTTATTCTAATAATAATAAAAAGTGAAAAATCAGACTAATAAAAAAGGGATTTTCGGGATTCAGGGTTTATTAAGAACATAGGTTTTAATACATATCGAATCGCGAAATTCTGATCCCCAATCTCCCGAAAAGTTGAAGTAAATAATTATTAAAAGTACATTAGTCATATCACTATTTCGGAAATCAGGACGCAACGATAACATAACTCTTGTCAACTTGATCCCCGAAATCCTGAAACACGAAATCCCGACTCGAAATCTATGTTAATCTAAATTACTTCCATTTTGGAGGTTAGTCCTTAATCTTAATTAATTAATTCACTAAAATGAAAATTCATAGCTTAAGTTAGTGATTTTGCAATTTCAGAAATCGAGATTCATTGATGACATACTTTCTGTCAACACGATCCCCAAAATCCCGAAACTCTTAATACCGATCAATTATTTCGCTAAAACAAATTTAAGTCCTAATTTAATCTTGTCGTAATTTCATGATTTCAGAAATCGAGATTCAGTGATAACATACCTCTTGTCAACTCGATCCTGAAAATCCCAAAACACGAAATCTTGACTCTTAATCTGTGATTAGTCTAAATTAACTATGTTTTGAAAGCATGATTAATGACAATCAATGTTTTTAGGTTTTGTTCTCGTTTCGGTTTTTTATTGAATGCAATGTTTTGAATTTTGAATTCAAAAGCAACAAAATGCGGCCACTTAAATAAAGAAAACTGGTGATATGTGACCCTAAAGCGTATCTTAGTAAATGTCTATCGCATTAAATATATCGAATTCTTGTCAGCCACGTCAATCCCTTCATCGTTAGAATGAATTAAAAGAGAGTTTGAAGGTCTGTGTTTCACAACATATTCTATTTCATACTATCAAGCGAAAGACGCATTCAACCGATCTCATACACTCCTTCTATGTGAGAGGGTTTTCCATCTAACTTAAAGTCATGGCACCAAAGAAAGCACCAAAGAAGAGTGAAGATACACAGGAAGGAGATATCATATCTAACACTACGCCACATGTTATCGATCCAATTAAATCTTGGACACAAATCTCTGAATTCCTGGAATATAAAATCAAGAACTCTCCTACTGATTCTGAGAATCACTTCCGGGATGTAGTAGAATCAGAGCTTCATAACATTGCAGCATGCCCTCAGCTTATGGTGCACAACGACATGATCAAATGGGCCTTAGAAAAGATTAATATTCATACAAGAAGCATTTTAAATGATCAAGGGGTCGTTGTAGGCTCATTCAGGCCAAAACATATACAAGTAATGTATAAGCTCTCACCAAATCCTAAATACACTTTTAATGCCAAGTTTTTAGTTTAATTTCAAAGGAAAGAGTGTACTGAGGCAGACTGAACTTATCTCGATTTAATTAGAGAATGGTGGATATGTCGATCAAATTTTAGGGTTGATACCCATGGGGTTTATGCCACGACATCTTTGAATGAATACATGGTCTATGTAGCCATTATGCTGTGTAGAAGTTTTGGGAAAAAGGATCCCTGCCATTTTCCTGCAGAATGGGTGCCCTTTTTAGAAGAAGCTTCAGAAGGATACACTTTCAACTAGAGTAAGATTATGTCTGATAACCTAGCACAAGAAGTTTCAAATTACAGAGTTGCAAAATCCAAAGGTCAACCAGTGGCCCTTTATATGTCAGTGCACATCATGGATGTGATTTTCTTTGTGCCTCCATTTCCCCTGATGAATTGGAGTTGGAACATAACTTGCCCCGAGCCCATTCATAAATATCATTCTACACTTTGGGAAGAAAATGCTAAGGATGCATTTTACGAAATTTGTCATTTCATAATAATTCCAATGCATAAAATGCTTTCTGGCTGTGAACCCCCTCACATTCCTGAGGTAGTCTCAGAAAATCTCAAAGCAATAGCTGACTGGTTTGTTGAAGAAAACTTCTCTTACATTAGGGTTTATGGGTGCTCAATTCCCCCTCACACACTTCCGAAATTCCTCTCGGACAGACTGGTATTGAGGGAGGTAGCATATCAAATAGTAAAAGGTGGTGTTAGGATAGAGCTAAAGGTAGGTCAAAATAAATCTTGGCCAATCTTTCCTGTGTATGTCGGGAAATTTTCATTACTAAATCATGGCCATTCTAAAGTAGAAGCCGAGGCATTAGAGGAGATAAAACTGGTAGATATTGAGCATAGAAAGCATGACCCTCATCAATTAGTAAGAAAACATTTGATGCACTGTAACTTGAAAGCTTATGAACATGAACAATCTTTTTATGATGATATATTCAAGGAGGTTAAAACTTATGAAGAGGTATTGAACAGGGTACCAGCCTTATCACTCGACTTGCAGAATGGTTTTATATCTTTCCAAAGTCACAAGCGAAGTTGTTTGCCAAAAATTTTGCAAGGTGAATCCACGACTCCTCCTCCAGAGCAGGAAGGGCCTCCCCCGGGCTTTGAAACAGATGGACAAGAAAAATCTAATACAAAGGGAAAAGTGAATGTTTTCACCCTTTTCGTCACCTTGGTGAGAAAATAAGAGGTGCTTACATGCCCAGTTGGGTTTTGCTGAGCATGACAGCTGTAGAGGGAAAAGTTAGAGAAAGAAAAACAAAACTATAAGCAGGAATTAAACAAATAAAAACTAAAATTATGAGCATATAGATATAGAGATAACAAACACAAAAAGACCAATATCACCAATGTTTTTAGGCTGATCTATTGATGAAATCAAAGAACAATGAAGAAAGGGGACTATGAGTCCCTTCTTCCTCCAAAGGAAGGCTCTTGGACCCTCACAAACTTGCTCTCCTTACAACAAGAAAAATGAAAATGGTGATGAAAGAACTCCGTTGCAAATCCACTCAATGGAGAGGTGGATTGCTCAATGAAATGGTGCCAAAATGATCTTGTCAAGAATGGAGTCCTTAAAACAATATAGGCAGCATAACATTACATGAAATTCCTTGAGAAAATGAGGTTTCTTCATGGCTTTTTATAGCATTGTATTGGGTTATTGTGTAACTCCTTTGTAGTGTGAAAAGAGGCTCTTTAGGGCCTTATTAGGTCTTTGACTAGCCCACCATTCGGATCCAGCCCGGATTTGGAATTCAAATCAGCTTGGGAGCTAAACCAGAAGTGGTTGGGAGGTCGACCACATTCATAAATGTGTCGTTTAGCAGGTGCACGGATTTTTGTGCTAACATCCGCACATCGTGCGCGTATGCGTGCATTCTACATTCCTGTTCCACGCACATGTGTGCGCACCCAACTTCTGTAAAGCGCTCTTCAATTTTTCACTAATTTGATAGTTTTTGACCTTTTTGGAATGCTGTGAAATTAATTCAGTGCCATGAATGACTTCATTACTGTTTGACGATGCTGAGTTCTTCTCGCCATGTGTGGACAAAATTTCAGTGATAACAAATGCCCCCTGATGGATGAGCTTAGGAGCATATGTATAGCCGAAATCCATCAATGTGTCTTCTACTGAGAATGTTTTTGTAAGATAGAGCAAGAGTGGGATTGTTCAGAGCGATCCATTGGAAAAAAAAGGAACTGGAAGGACCCGACCTTCTGTGAGTTGTGAAAAATAGAAAACTGTGTGCAAGCGAGGTGGGCATGTCCCATTCTCGTGTTATGTAACTCTGAAAAAATATGAATGAAGTGTTGGTGTAGACAACTGCAGTGCCCTCGGGGGCGGTGATGATAAAGGCAGAAGACAATTCTGCAAAGGAACATACTCTGAAAAATAGGCAATGATCACGAGAAAGAAGTATCGGCGATGATGCGGGCATTGATGGCCCTACCACGTTTAGAGGTCTTCGACAAATGATGAAAATAACTGCAATAGTCACACAGTAAGACCCACCATAACATGAGAAAGTGTTGGCGTCGAATTTTATGGGGGCCAACGACAGTAGGGAGCAATGGTGTTTCACCCTGTGTCGTTCGAGATCTCTCATTGAATGGAGAATGAGAATCAAGATACTGTCACCCTTCTGGAAAATTATGTTGATGTCGACAAAAGGGGAACGTGACTCCCAGAAGCAAGGAGCTTCATAGAATCTACTGAGGTGAGGAAGTGGCAGAGGTACATGGATGAAATCAAGAAGTGGGAAGACTCAAGACTTCCCCTTGTTGGAGGATGGATGAGATAAAAAGTGGCCACAACCGTGTAACAAGGTTGAGTGTCAGGGGGACTACAAGACCGGTGATAAGTTGTGCCAGAGGTGGGACAAGGTGAACAAATTCAGAGGGTAGAGGTAAGTGACCTATGGAGTACTCTGAAGATATGGACGATGCCATCAATGATAGATGATAAGTAATGCTCCAACCAAGGGTAACATGGGTTGTGCGTGGCCAGAAAGAAAGAAAGTCACCAACGGTGACGACAAAAAATGTAATGACTAGAAATAAAGGCGTTTGTACAATAAATAACGAATAATTTGGGGAGAAATGTACAAATACAGAAAGGGGTGCCCCAGTGTGATATGGGTGGCCCACGTAGGGCATAGTGTGCTTGGAAGACTGATGAAGGGTGGGGGCCCCATTGGTGAGTTTCTATATGAGGTAGGTGAAATGAGGATAGGTTCGCAAATGGGAAAACTGATTGTGGATGAAATGGAGGGTTCATGATACTGCGGAGGTGCAGGTAACAAATAGAACCGTCAAGAGATAATCTAAGAGTCCGTGTGGGAAAGCTAGCAAAATGAGGAGAAGGAGTATGTGGCTAAGTCACGTCATGATGAAAGACTATCGGGACTCCCATCCCTAAAGGGTAATGAAAAATAGCATGAGTGTCAAAAAGTGGCAAAAGGTGCTATGAATGGGACAACTCATGTGGGTAAGAATGCTACTGAGTAACAGTATCGAAGATGCAAGTGGAGGCGTGGGTACTACAGAGCTAGGAATGAGGATCCTAAAGGTCAATATCAGAGGGTGTGACTAGAAATGTAAATGCAATACAGCGGGAGAGACTACATGCTAGTGTTGAGTATATACCTGAAGGGATGATGTCGATGAATGATGAGCAAGTACCTGCACACATAACAACCAAATAACAAAAGTGAAAATATCTGAAGAGAATCAAAGATATGAGCATGTATTTGATAAATGTGACTATGCGTGTGTGTACCTGACCATGATTTGAAAGAGGCACCCCAGGGGTTCAGGATAAAAAGTGACCCAGGGACGGTTGTGTTGTAGGTGGCGGGATGTTGATCCCATGGCTGAAGACGGTTTGGAAAATGGACACCTTGGGCTCCCGGAATGGTGAGTGGAAGTTTGGAAAAAGGGCTATATATAGCTGTAGGGCCCACATTACCACCTCATTTGTACCTGCTGCAATAGTGACTGGACGAGCAGTTTTTAGAGGAGATTTGGAGATTCATCGAGGACGAGGCATCCAATCGACATTCTGTGAGTATCAGGTTAGTGGTCTGATCATCCTGCATAGAAATAGGTTTTCAATTTTTGGGCAGGGTTTGTACGGAGGGTCATACGGGGGTTTTTAGGGGGTTTTTTATGGGGTGTGGACCCACATGCGTGGGTGATTCGGTGAAAGGCGTGCATACGTGCGCAGTTGTACACCGAATAGACGCGCATGGGTGCACGGTAGGGGGAATTTAAGGCGCACCCAAAGGGCACACCTGTGTGTTGAACAGGCGCGCATCAGTGCACGCCTGTAGGTTTGACAGGCGTGCACCGATGCACATCTGTATGGTAAACAGGCGTGCTTAAGAGCGCGCCTGTGAAGAAAATAGGCGCGCATTGAGGCACACCTGTTCGGTGTACAGGCGCGCATATATGCGCGCCTGTGTACTAAACAGGCCCGCATGTGTGTGTTCCTGTGGGAACAAAAACCACGCCTAGGAGGCAAGGTTGAAGGGTAAACAATGAGTCTTGTTGATGCTGTTGATAGTTACATGAGCTGATATAGGACTCTGTGTTGTTTGCAGGTGGCTAGCAGTGACGATTCCAGTGCGGTGGCGAGAGCGAGACTGGGCCCAGTTGCGAGATGCTGTGGCCATTGAGGGGCTCGGAGTACGTGCAACTTTGGCAACCTGTGGGTTGCTAAAGTTCTTTGAGCCCATTGGTACGGGCATAAGAGTATTTACTACAGTTCCTGCTCCAGATGTGGAGTCCAGAGCTGCACTGCTTCCTCGTGCGAGGAGAGAAAATCCCCTTCACTGCGATGGAGGATGTATATTTTCTGACTGGGCTCCCCTTTCGGGGAACGCCCCTACCGGTAGAGCCTATGCTGCCTAGGGATACAGCCCCTTCTATGATTGGCCAGCGATACTGCTCGGGTCGGGACTTTATTTCTGGGACTGTGGTGAGTATCAGTGCTATAGACTCCCTAGCACATCTCTATATAGCGGCGATGATTGTGCGTATATATGGGTCACTTGCGACCCAGTAGATTAGTGGTGGCCAGCTGTTGGTGCTGGAGAGGGTGGTGGTTGGCGAGTAGTTTGCGTGGGGGCTGATGCTGCATCCGTGGATGATAGCGCAGTTGGACCGTTTTCGGTCCACAGGTGCAAGAGAGTTTTCATTTGGGTCTATCCTAGTGGCATGGTTCTTAGAGAGGGTGCCGATGTTGCGCCCAAGGGTTTTACTGGAGGTGTCGGGGGCGCGTGAGCTGTGATTGTGGCGATGGTCGACAGTTTTTCTTCGTCACGATGGTGGCAAAGGTGGCCACTTATTTTCGGCAAAGGCGGCACAGATACGGCGACAGATGTCGCAGGTAGTACCTCGGTACCCCTATGCTGGGGTTGATTTCCGGGGTGACCCAGACATGGTGCCGCCTCCAGGGGAGGTTTTTGACCATCGAGGTATGTTTTTCATTTATGTTGTCTTTTTGAGATATCTGTCCATTTGTATATGATATAGATGCTGATACTATCTGTTGGTTGTTGTTTTGTGCATGTGCAGATGTGGCACCTCGCGGGCGCGAGGTGGATATGCAGAGAGCGTCGGCTCATCGAGAGCCGGAGAGACGACCGCAGGGAGAGAGACGTCGGTGAGAGGATGTTGCGGGGTGACCTGTTGAGCCCGAGAGGGCAGCGAGGAGGCACTAGTTCGATGACCCTAGCGTGGGGCCATCACATGCTCCTCTGGCGGCAGCTGGAGTGGATTATGATGACATACGTCGTCGGCTGGAGACGGTGTTGCAGGATGTGCCTGAGGCCATGTGGACTCGTATCCAGGATGAGAGCTTCCTGGAGCAGTGTGTGGGGGTGCCGCCACCATGGCAGGCCATAGTATGGCGAGAAGCAGTGCTTGCAGCGATGACGAGTGGATGCCTGTCGTCGGCGCAGGAGGGTCCTGTGGGTGGTCCACCACCTCCTGGGGTAGGTGGTGGTGCGATAGAGGCACCATGATGTATATGTTTTTGTTGTATATAGGCTGGTGAGCTGATTTTTTGTACTGAGGTGCTGTGTTGGCCTGCGGATACGTGTATTTTTGTATGTAAACATTCGGATGGCCTGATGGGCCTTTATATATATATATGAGTATACATATTTTGAGATCCTGATGTTGTCTACATGTGTTTTTTTGTTGATGATTTTGATGATGTCTATTCTATCTATATGCTATGACAAGAGTTGTGAGATGTTTATGTATCTGTAGTTTGATGTGATATATGCCAATCTAACACCATGTTAGCTATTTGATCTGTTGTTTGATTCAATTGTCTTGGAATATGTGTAAATGTAATGGAATCAAAATGTCAATATAACAGTCTAACTTGCAGGTATTTGCGAAAGAGGCAAGGATCACGTACACGGTATACATTGTTGAGATGGAGAACGACTAGTTGAGAGTCGAGGAAGACGCTAAGGTAACGAATATGATGATGTTGGGCGTCAGCCGGGAGGCCAATGACAGCAGTGTATTCGGCTTGGTTGTTGGTTGCTGGCCCCAAACATATGCTGCTTGAATGTAGCATCTCATGTGAGGGGGTGTAGAGAGCCCAAGAAGCCGAAGCGAGATTTTGCGTCTAACGGCTGGCGCCGTCGGCATAACCAATGTGGTAGGCTGGTGGAGGAAGCATCTGTCAATAGCAAAAAAGATAGTTTAGACGAGAGGGGAGGAAAAAAAAAGATTAAAAATGATAGAAAAATAAATAACCTAAAGTAGAACGACTACGTTTAAGCATAAAATTTCTTGAGATACAACCCATTGACGGGTTCCTTGAGGGAGAGGCCTTCAGGGGAGGCCAAAATGTATGCGCCTTTGGTGAGGCAATGTTGTATAATGTAAGGGCCATGCCAACGTGATTCAAATTTGTCATGGCCAAAGGTATCATGAGCGATATCATAAGCCAAGACGAGGTCGCCTTTGCGGAATGATCGAAGGTTGACATGGCGATCAAAGGTAGCCTTGGATCATTTTTTAGTTGCCTCGTTGTTCTGTAAGGAAGATCAACAATCTTCATCCAGCGACTCCAAGTTCAGCAAGCGCTGCTCCATTGGAGCAGTGTCAGGTAATAGCTCAATTGCGATGCGTAAGGTGGGAATTTCGCACTTGATGGGAATAGTTGCCTCGACCCCATGGACTAAATGGAATGGTGTGAAACTAGTAGTGGTTTTCACTGCCGTTCGATAAGCCCATAGCATGGAAAATAACATATGATGCCAATTGGTTCTATGTTTATTAACCGTGCGCTGTAACATGGTCTTGAGGACTTTGTTCACTGCCTCGACCTATCCGTTCGACTGAGTGTAATATGGTGAGGCAAACTCGTGAGAGAAGCCTAACCGAGAGGAGAGTTTGACAAAGATCTCATTCTCGAAGTGTTTCCCATGGTCGAAAACGAGTTGGAGTGGTACCCCAAAACGGGATATGACGTGGTTAAAGAACAAACGCACTGTTGTGTCAGCGGTATTGTTGAAAGTGGGCATAGCTTCGGTCCATTTGGTGAAGTAATCAACGGCGACAACAATGTATTTATGACCATTCCTGGAGGGGGGATTACAAGTCACAAAGTCGATGCCCCATTTGCAAAAAGGGTCGGATGTAATGATAGGGTGGAGGAGAGTGGGGGGGGGGGCGGGCTTTGTTGGAGTAGAGCTAACATTGCTCACATTGTTTCACGGCATGAATGCAATCATGAAACAAGGTAGGCCAAAAATAACCGTCTCGGATAATCTTTTGAGCCATGGATATACCCGAAAGATGGCCCCCACATGCACCGTTGTGGTAGTCATTTAAGACTCTGTTGGCCTCGTCGATGGTCAGGCATTGACGAAGAATGGTGTCGACGCCCCACCGGTATAGAATGTCTCCAATGAGGAGATAGCGGGGGGCCTGCTGGCGAATACATCGACGATCATCTCGTGAAGGGTGGTTACTGAACTTTTGAGTTCATATGTAGAAGAGAAGGTCGCCATACCAAGGATCATCTGAAGTGATGTAAAAGAGATGTTCATCAGGAAAGTCAGTGTTAACGGGGGCACTGGTGGTGTCAGAGGGGAGGGTTGTGACAAGTTCAGTGAGAATGAGGGCCTTCTTACTCTTAGGTGTTGAGAACTCGAGGTCGTACTCCTGAAGGATAACGATCTATCAAGCGAATTTACCGTTAACTTGTCGACGACTGAGCAAGTACTGCATAGGGTTGGAATCTGCGACAACCTTTGTGGTGCGAAGCAGAATGTAATGGCGCAGTTTATGGACTGCAAGGACGACTGCAAGAGCAATTTTCTCTTCATGTTTATACTTCAAGGGTGGTCCTGAGAGGTTCTTACTAACGTAGTAAATGACATGTTCACGATTGTCATCTCCGAACTGGATGAGGACGCTGGATATTGATATAGTTGATGTTGATACATAGAGGATGTAGTCGTGATTATAGTTAGGTGCACTAATTAAAGGTGCATTCGAAAGCGCTGCTTTAAGATCATCAAATCACTGTTGGGCATGGTCATCCCAGTGAAAAGGGATTTCGTGACGTAGTAAGCAGAGGAAACCGTGTGCGCATATGGCGTAATCAGGAACAAAGCATCTGAGAAAATTAGCTTTTCCCTGCAGACTCTGAAGTTGTCGTAAATTCCGAAGAGGTGGAATTTTGGTGATAGCTTTGACTTTGAGGGGGTCCATGGTAATACCGTTTTGGGAAACAATAAAACCGAGGAGGCGCCCTGTGGTGACACAGAACACACACTTGAGAGGATTCAAGTGGACGTTGTACTGATGACACTGTTGAAAGATAATTCATAAATCATCGCGATGCTAGGTGCATTTCTTGGATCGAGCTATGAGGTCATCCAAGTAGGCAAGGATGATTTTATCCAGATCGTGGAAGATATATGTTATTGCCCGCTGGAAAGTTGCGCCGGCATTCTTTAAGTCGAAAGGCATGACACAATATGCAAAGGTACCCCATGGCGTAGTGAATGCGGTTTTATACTGATCGGCTGGGTGGATTTGGATTTGGTTATAGCCAGAGAATCCGTTCATAAAGGAGAGAGCCTCATGGCCAACACAGTCGTCGATAATTTGATCGATGAAAGGCATTGGAAAGTTGTCTTTTGGACATGCGTTATTGAGATCGTGGAAGTTAGTGCAAATGCAGATAGTGCCCTGTTTTTTGTCGACGGGTACAAGGTTGGAAACCCACGAAGTGTAAGCAATGGGATAAATAAACCCGGCCGCATGTAATTTGTGAATTTCAGCTTTGATAGCCGCGGCTTTGAATGGATGTAGCGGTCACTGCTTTTGGCGGACTGGTGTGATGTCGGGCCAGGTGTTGATGCGATGTTCGACAATAGAGGGATCGAGGCCAGGCATTTCTGTGTATGACGAGGTGAGAATATCCCTATATTCCTGGAAGAGGGTTTTGTATGTGGCGATTTCCTGAGGAGTGCAAGCAGCTCCAATGATGATTTCTTCGACGATGCCATTTTTAATGGAAATGTTGATTTTGATGGTGGGGGAAATGTTGGCCATATTACCTTCTTCAAAAGTGTCGGGGGCAGGAATGGGATTGTTGAACCAATCTATAGGTCCTAATGGGATAAAATCTTTGGTTTCGACCGCGTAAATGGGGTTTTGGTTAGGAGGCATGAGGGATTCTTGTGGAGAGAAGAGTGTGCGGTGATGTAGCGTGTCCCAGGGAGAGTCTGGGTGGTTTAGCTCTTCGAGTATTTCCTCATCGCATTGGAAGCACCGGGAATAAAAGGGATCGTGAGGAGTGATCTCGGTGACAGTGTGTTTGCCCTCTGATGGAGAAGCAGAGGGAGCAATGCTAGGAGATGGTGAGGGTTCACTTGACATAAACCATATATTGAAGTACTGAGGGGTACCCGTGGTGGTTGGGTGGAGAGTGTCCATAGGGGAATGCGCAGGAGAGTTGGGGGGNGGATTCTTGTGGAGAGAAGAGTGTGCGGTGATGTAGCGTGTCCCAGGGAGAGTCTGGGTGGTTTATCTCTTCGAGTATTTCCTCATCGCATTGGAAGCACCGGGAATAAAAGGGATCGTGAGGAGTGATCTCGGTGACAGTGTGTTTGCCCTCTGATGGAGAAGCAGAGGGAGCAATGCCAGGAGATGGTGAGGGTTCACTTGACATAAACCATATATTGAAGTACTGAGGGGTACCCGTGGTGGTTGGGTGGAGAGTGTCCATAGGGGAATGCGCAGGAGAGTTGGGGGGGTTGTGGGGTAAATCCTCAGAGACGTCATTTAAGAACCATGGAGGCGTTGGGAGGGCCTCGGGTTCAGGAGAAATGACATGAAGATCCTCGAGTGATGAAGTAATGTCAATTATCACCTCTGCGGGTCGGTGAAGCAGGGATAATTGACGTTGCCTGTATGCAAGGATCATAGGACACTGGTATGTAAAATGAGCTAATGAATCGAGAGAGAGCAAGGGCATCTCATACGTTCATTGACTGAAGTGGTGACATAGTGAATGTCAGTGATATTTGACGAGGACGTAGCGGGGCGTGGGTTGTTCTGGAAGTTCTGGCACACAGCGGCCAAAGTATTCCGAAAGCGTGGCAGTGCTGGGCAATGATGGGTGTAATGGCCATACTCTGAACATATAGCACAAGCATATTTGGTCCTCAACCCTTTACTACTGGAAGGGTTAGTGGTAGTTGTGGTACTCACAGTGGTGACGGGTGTTGTGGGAGTTTGATTGAGGGGGATCAGATTCCGTAATTCAGGTAGGGATGGGAAATTGTTGGTTTGGTGGCCCTCTTTCTCACATAGTGCGCAAGTTGATGGTATGCATGGAGGAAGTGGAGAGGTGGGCTCTTTCTTCTTTCTCCTGCCCCCAGCTATAGCTGGGAGGTTAGTGAGTGGGGGGGTAGTGGGGGTGAGGATGGGAATCGTCATGGGAAGTCCGTCCTGTGGGGGAAGGGATGGTCGAGGGACCATCTCTGGTGGGTGTAAATACCAAACGGGGATTGCTAACACCATATTAGGTAGTGTGAGCATAGCGGCTACCTGAAAAGATTCAATACCTGGGGGAGTGTAAAAGAAGGGAATTTGGGTGAGGGGTTGGGGGAGTGTCTCCCATACGGGATTATTCCCTTGAGGGGATGTGGATTCGTGGACTGTTGAAGTCGATGAGTGTGCAGGAGGCTCCGGCGGGAGTGATTCTGCGGCTATTGAGATGTCAGGAATGATTGCAGCCTCCTGAGGAGGAAGAGTATCCTCCGTGTGAGTTCCGTTAGATGAGATGATGCATACTTGATTAGTAGGGAGAAGGAGTGGTGGTGCTCTATGGTACGTCCCTAACAAGGATGGATCTTTGAAAATCCCAGGACCCATCTCTATGAGTGGATATGCGTCTTGGTTGGTGTGGATGAGAGGAAGAATGTTATCGAGGTTGGCAGATGGGTTAGGCTCATAATGTGAGACTTGGTCGATGGTCACGATCTTCCCATTGTGGGGAAACATTATGGTCCGAAAGATGGAAGATGCCACTGCCTTCATAGCATACATGTAGCTACGATCGAATAGAATATTATAATCGAGCGGGGTGTCGATAACTTTGATATCAATGAGAATAGTCTTGCCCCCAAGTTCAACGGGGAAATTTTGGAAGAGCCCTTCAGGAGAGGATGGTTGTCTGTCATAAGCTCGTAATGTGATGCCAAAGGGTATGAGTTCCGGGGAACTAAGTTTCTTCCATATTGTTTTGGACATGATGCACGTAGAGGCACTTTCGTCGATGATACACCGATGAACTGTGATGTTCCATATTTTCACTGGTATTTGAAAAGTGATCAAGGTGGGAAGACGAGGTTCTCCTCTATCAAGATCAAAGGTGACAAGTTGAGTATCTGCAGGGTCGACTGCCCCCAAGGCAGAAAGTAGAGATTTCCGCTGTGTAGGACAAGTCTGGAGGACTTCCAAGACTGACATGGCAGCCGGGGATTGTGCTAAGTCGTCTACCAAGCTATAGTTATGAGCTACCCTAGCCTGTGGGTTGTGGACATTCCTACGCAAAGGGATGCGAGGGATGCATAGTGGTGGTTCGGCGGGAGGGCGAGGGATCACCAACGGGGGTCCCGTTGGTGTAGGGTTTGTCTCTAGAGAGATGGGAGTAGACTCAATGGGTGTATGATACTGACGATTGCGCGTTTACAGTAGAATTTCTTCCTCACTAGTGAGGAGAATTGTATGTTATGTTGGGTTGTTGGGGTTGTGGTACTGTCCCACCTGAGGTGGGGGATGCTGTGTGTCCTGTTGGGTGTTTATCACACCTTGATGTGGAATAGGATTTTGTAGCACAGCAGGAGGGCGTTGCTGCACGTATTGTTGTGGTGCCTGCTGAGCGGCAGTTTGTGCAGGAGAATGGGGAAGACTACCAGAATCTTTTAATCGTTTGAAATCAACGATCTAGGGGAAATGGTGAGTGTAATGACCGAAATCACCACAAAGAGCACAAGGGAAGATGGTTTTAACATTATTTCTCCCTTGTCATTTGTTGTTATTGCCCCCTTGGGAGTTTTGGTTCCCTTGGTTCTGGTTTCCCCCAGTGGGTTGGCGCTGTGGGGGTTGATTCTCGCCTTGACCAGGGTTGTTGTTATTCCTGTTCGGTCCTTTCTTCTTTGCATTGTTTGATGGATGAGTTGGGTTGGCTGTATTCAATTGTTCAAAATTTTGGTATTGTTGAGCAGTAGAAGGTTGAACAAAATTTACCCTCGCATGTGGGTGTGGGGGAGCCATGGGTTGTGGGGGACCAGGAAATGGGAAGTATGGATTTTGTGGTGGTACCGATCCATAAGGTACATAGGAAGGCGTAGTTCTTTCACTAGTACTATAAGCTGATGTTGAGGGAGTACCATTGTTTGTGGGAATAGGTGGATGTATGGGAGGTGTCGGTGGTGGTCCACTGATGGGTGGAGGTATAGCAACAGGGTATGGTTGTTGATAAGGGGGTGGGGGGTAATAAGAAGTGCCCCCGTAGGCTGGCAGGTATTGAGGTGTTCCATACATCGGTGGTGGTTGGGGTTGTGGACCATGGTGTGTGGTGGCACCTATTAGTCCGTTTGCTGAGTGAGACATCCTAGGTTTGTCTTGGCCAAATGGCACAGGTTTTGGAAGATCAGTAAGTACAGTGTATAAGTACCCTGTATGTGCATAGATGAGGTCATACTGTTGGGCCTTACTGATGGCTTCCTCTTCGGATTGAGGGAAGGTGGAAGATACATCCTTTCCAAGGAGAGAGACAAGTGATCTAAGAAACCAGTCGAGACATTGTTGCTTGGTGGTTTCTTCTTTACACAAACTACGTCACCTACGCCACTCATGAATGTGGTCAGCGATGTGTGTGGCTGAGGTTTGTTTAAAGTTAGACAGTAGTTCTAGACCATTGTCATGGCGGATGGGTAATTGGAAGAAGGTTAAGAATTCTTTGGCCAATGACTCAAAGGTCCCATGGGACCCTGATTTTTCTTCGACATACCATTTGGCTGATGGGCCAATGAGTGTGCGTTGAAATAATCGCAGTCTGATGGAATCATCCATAATGCTATTGGAATAACACCATAGATGAAAGGTCATGACATGGTTGGCGGGGTCATCCCTTGCCTTCCCTTCAAACTTTGGTATGTCTGAAGAAAGTTTGGTTGGCATTGCAGGCCATGTGGCGTCATGCAATATAGGATCATTGGTGAGTTTGGTGAGATCCAGTATGTTGAGAGAGGTAAAATATGGAATCTATAGTGGGGTGGGAGGGTTAGCTCCAGCCATAGTGTTTTGTGAACTTGACCCTTGATGGGGACTAGGTGGCTTGGTGCTCCCTCCTTGAGAGGAAGAGGGTCCCCCGCTTCTGTGCAAAGGAGAGCGAGTGAACGGATGATCTTTGGAAGTTCACCCAAGTAATGTAGAACCAAGAAAAGTTGATCCTAAGATAGTAGCACTCACAGGAGTGTGTGAAGGAGGTACCGATGAGTGGGTACGACCAGATACTCCCCCTAAGATAGGAGGGAGGTTGAGCAAGATTCGTGAATGACGGGGGTTCTGTGATTCCCCTATGATGTCAGGCTAGCTGTGTGAATATGTGCAACAAGTGGTGAGAGAAATATAGAAACAAGAAAGCCTTGGCGTTGAATGTTTACACAATATATATATCCAAATCAAACTGTAATCAGATGTGCATCATACATAAAATGAGAAAGAATCATATATATGGGTAAGTGGGTTTTGTCTGCGTGGGGGGATCAAAAGAAAGAAAATGCTCGTGTCCTAGAAGACATAACGTCCTTCCTCTCAAATAGCACTGGACCTTCCAATAGTACTCAACGGCGGGGTCCGAAGTCACCGGAAGAGAAACTAGTTAAGGATGAAATAATTGGTTATAATGAGGGGTAAAGGGGGAATATCTCGAAAGAACTGGCGATATTTTCCAGTAGCCACACAAAATCCAATCAAGGTGCAATTGCAACCCACAATTGCCACCTGGGTAGATTTCCTAAAGTTGGTCACTAGGTACCTCAGTCAAAGTGCGACATTTAGATTTTTGGCCTAAGAAATGGGTCACGGGCTGGATCCTATCCAAGAGGTGGGTGCCTCAAGGGGGGACGCACAGAACAACCGGACCTCAGCCTTCAACCCTTCACGAGTATCTCCCTGCCTTATGGTGATTGGAACACTTGACTTGGAGGATTTTAAGTTCCCTATTTGACAACCTCTATGTTTTATCAATGTGAGAACCAGATAACGGGGAGTTATTTGGATGCCTATCCCCGAAATCCTACCTAGACTAAAAAATTTCTTTTGGCACCTCCTGTAGAGGAAAACTTAGTGAGTTTTTAGAAATATTTTTAGATGAAGTTGTTTTGTGAGGCTGGGGGTGAAAACCAACCTCGTTTGATTAAAAATGGGAGTGGATAGTCCTGTCAAGAAAAGATGGGGTATTTTCGGAATCCCTTTGGAGGAAACTTACTTGGACCTCCACGTTTCGAGAAGAAGCTATGTGAGTGAGAAGTGACTTTTGTGTGTGAGTGAAAGTGTGCCAATTTTTAGTTAATTAGATATCACCTTGCTGCATGTGGACTTTGCTTGGTCCTTACAAGAGTTTGATTACCTAATTAGCTAGATGTCATTGGTACAACCTTACATAATTGAAAATCCCTAAGAAGTTAGCATGTGGACATGTGGGTCCGTTACTATCATTTAACTCCCTATGGTGATGTAATCTAGAAAATCTTGAAACTATCCTAGATTTGAACATGTGGGCATGTATGGGCCCGTTACAAACCTTTAAACTTTCCTAGTTTTTTGATCTAAGAAAGCACAATTCCAAACACTATCCTATCTTTGTAGCATGTGGGCATGTATGGTGTTGGGGTCCTATAAATATAGGCGAGTCGATTCTTCGACTGTTGATTTGGCATCTCTCCCGGTGACAAAGTATGGCTCAGGTGATTCCGCTCCCTCCCTCCATTCTTGTTGCTCAATTCTCCATCCCCTGCTGCATCCTTCATACACACTGCGCCCTCTCTCCCCTTGTCTTTTGTCAGCCTCCCTTTTCCCGCCTTCTATCCCTGAATAAATGGACTTAGGATAAATAAGAATAGCAATAAAGTTAAACTAGGTTAAAATGGATTAATAAATGACTATTTAATAATTAATTAATCATTAATTAATTATTAATTAATTAATTATTAATTAAGTTAAGAACCTATGTTAGTATCTAGGTTAGTAACTAAAGTAAAAGTTAGGGTTAGTTTAAATTAAAATAAAACAATTAAATAAATTAAAAATAACAAAAAGAAATAAAACATATAAATAATCACAAAATATTAAAAAACATTTAAAAAACAATAAAAAACAAAAAGTAATAAACTATATTAAAAATTAAAAATATATATAATACAAAAAAAAAAAACAATTGAAACGTTTAAAACAAAAATTAAAATAACATAAAAAGAAACAAATTAATAAACTACATCCTAAGTCTAAACCCACACCACCCACGTACCTCACATCCCCCTATGCCATTACTGCTACCCCACCTACCCCCACTACCCATTTCCCTACGTCACCATCCACTAATTCCCTCCATAATCCCGCACACCTAAACTCCCATACATTTTCATATACGTGTGCCCCCCTCATCCACCATATCAAAACTAATCAACGCACCTCGTTTAATTCCGGACCCCCCTGTGAGTTCGACAGTTAACGAGGGGGGGGGTCCGGAATCATAAATAAACCTCATACAATTTTAAATGGCCCGGATTTAAGCATGGAGATCAATGACCCAGGTTCAATTCTGGACCCCCCCGGGGCGGTCTACGTTTAACGAGGGGGGGGGTCCGGAATACCGTTTTCCCTCCAAAAAAACCACTTTCCCAAATGTTTGCCAATTTTTGTCTATGTTACCATGTCTTCTTCCGGCGGAGATTTTGGGAAAACGGAGACGAAATTTAAAAATCTGAGAGATTTTTTTGCTCAGCACGGGCTGAGGAACAAAAACCTCTTTCAGTTTTTGCAAACAGAGTCATGGGGAGAGATATTCAAAGACATCTCCGAGGCCTATTTTTCCATATTTTAAATTTTCCATTTCAGCCCCGATTTTGCAAGAGCTGTCACGACCAGCTAGGGACGAATTTTGTGAAACCGAAAGAGGTTTTTGTCCATCACACACCCATATACAATAAATTCTTTCAGTTTTTACCCAGGTGTCATAATTGAAGAGAGAATCACATCTGATCGGACCCCTGTTTCGCAGAAAAATGGTCCATTTTTTATGGCAGAAAACTCCGAATTTTCTGGGAGTGGTGGCTATTTTTGTCCGAGGTGGTTGAAACTACTCTCAAAACTTGAGGAGAAGATCTATCTTATTTATTGGGATGATTTTAATGTAAAAGGGTTGGATCTTCACTCCCTTTGGCTATCAAGCTGTAACACTTTTGAATAGATCTGCCATTAATGAGAAGAGGCACTTTACAGGATTCCTGCGCATGTTCACTGATGATGTGATCTTCTCAGTCAAATGTTTTCTTGCTCTGCAATCATCTTGTTTTTCGATAACTAATCTTTACGAATAGCGTTATGTCTCAGGATTTATCTCTGATACCCTGTTTCCGATTCTAAAGATTTTAATGTTTATCTTCTAAATATCTTCAATTTAGAGATTCTTAAGTGCTTGTTAGTTGGGGTTATTTTCCTTACCTTTTCTTCTGACCATCATTTTAATTATTAAAGATCTAGTGAGTGTGTTATCTCGCCTTGTGAAGTATTTCTTCAGCATTTCTAGATGTATTTCATTCCTAATTAATTACAGACCCCGTAGCTCAATGGAGGAGTTGACTGTCTCAACCAGTTCAAAAACACTTTGACAACAAAGCCCATTGTTTTCATTAACTAGCCTAATATATATTCAAACAAAGCTATATCAGACAGAGAGATCCCTCTCTGAGTCTTGGAGGGCTAGATCCAAGACTCGAAGCGGTTCTGATGTTGCCTCTGTGACTGCCTTACAGCCTTGGGAAAATTACAGAGTGCTAACATATGGGCCCGTTCCAAATTTAATATATGTTTGAAAAATAAAACTAAGAGGGGTCCCAAGAAGGGCAGTTGTCCTCTCCTAAAGGTTTTAAACTTTGTTAAGGGAGATGGAATTGCTTCCCAATCTTTTTCTGATTCTCAAGGTCGCTTGAAGGCGCGAGAGAAGAGAATACTAATTGATTGGTAATTCAATTTCTAGTCCCAATGTAAGCTTAGATGTGATTAAAAATGATTACCACCCTATTTTGTAAATAAAAAAAAACCATCCACATGGCAAAAAGCACATAAGGGAAATTGATTTTCATCCTCCTAAGTGCCTATGTGTGTTCGACTAACCCCTTTATATGATGAGGGGACTAAGTGTGGTGTAGTGTTTAGAGCATGCTTAACATCATTTTTAAGAAGGCCAAAGACCTTCCCCACATCCCAACAACTTACAATGTGAAATTTTACTCAAATGCGCGACCCCTAGTGCAGACAGAGGCGCACAGAGTGCAAGTGCGTGAACAGAGTTGAGATAGAAAGCGCATGCGCATAGAGAAAAGCTGTTGTTTAAGCGCATGCACGCACGATGCGCGTATCTGGGGTGGAATACCCACGCACCTGTGACAAACAACCTAGAAAGAAAATCTGGATGGATTTCTCTCAATTCTCCCTTGAATTGGATGGTTGGCAGGTCGGCCTAAGCTGGTTTGTGCACTTGCAAGTTAAACAAACTAAAAGAAGAGAAAAATAAACCCAAATGAGGTAGGAATTTGATACCTTTCCCCAGTATGGTTGCCAATCTATTTGCACCCTTTTCATCACCTTGGTGAGCAAATAAGAGGTGCTTACATTCCCAGTTGGGTCTTGCTGAGCATGACAGCTGTAGAGGAAAAAGTTAGAGAAAGAAAAACAAAACTATAAGCAAGAATTAAACAAATAAAAACTAAAATTGTGAGCATATAGATATAGAGATAACAAACACAAAAAGACCAATATCACCAATGTTTTTAGGCTGATCTATTGATGAAATCAAAGCACAATGAAGAAAGGGGACTATGAGTCCCTTCTTCCTCCAAAGGAAGACTCTTGGACCCTCACAAACTTGCTCACCTTACAACAATAAAAATGAAAATAGTGATGAAAGAACTCTGTTGAAAATCCACTCAATGGAGAGGTGGATTGCTCAATGAAATGGTGCCAAAGTGATCTTGTCAAGGATGGAGTCCTTAAAACAATATAGGCAGCATAACATTACATGAAATTCCTTGAGAAAATGAGGTTTCTTCATGGCTTTTTATAGCATTGCATTGGGTTATTGTGTAACTCCTTT
>JASDQU010107583.1:139061-149598 GCA_032191745.1 Picea mariana
GCTCAATTCTCCATCCCCTGCTGCATCCTTCATACACACTGCGCCCTCTCTCCCCTTGTCTTTTGTCAGCCTCCCTTTTCCCGCCTTCTATCCCTGAATAAATGGACTTAGGATAAATAAGAATAGCAATAAAGTTAAACTAGGTTAAAATGGATTAATAAATGACTATTTAATAATTAATTAATCATTAATTAATTATTAATTAATTAATTATTAATTAAGTTAAGAACCTATGTTAGTATCTAGGTTAGTAACTAAAGTAAAAGTTAGGGTTAGTTTAAATTAAAATAAAACAATTAAATAAATTAAAAATAACAAAAAGAAATAAAACATATAAATAATCACAAAATATTAAAAAACATTTAAAAAACAATAAAAAACAAAAAGTAATAAACTATATTAAAAATTAAAAATATATATAATACAAAAAAAAAAAACAATTGAAACGTTTAAAACAAAAATTAAAATAACATAAAAAGAAACAAATTAATAAACTACATCCTAAGTCTAAACCCACACCACCCACGTACCTCACATCCCCCTATGCCATTACTGCTACCCCACCTACCCCCACTACCCATTTCCCTACGTCACCATCCACTAATTCCCTCCATAATCCCGCACACCTAAACTCCCATACATTTTCATATACGTGTGCCCCCCTCATCCACCATATCAAAACTAATCAACGCACCTCGTTTAATTCCGGACCCCCCTGTGAGTTCGACAGTTAACGAGGGGGGGGGTCCGGAATCATAAATAAACCTCATACAATTTTAAATGGCCCGGATTTAAGCATGGAGATCAATGACCCAGGTTCAATTCTGGACCCCCCCGGGGCGGTCTACGTTTAACGAGGGGGGGGGTCCGGAATACCGTTTTCCCTCCAAAAAAACCACTTTCCCAAATGTTTGCCAATTTTTGTCTATGTTACCATGTCTTCTTCCGGCGGAGATTTTGGGAAAACGGAGACGAAATTTAAAAATCTGAGAGATTTTTTTGCTCAGCACGGGCTGAGGAACAAAAACCTCTTTCAGTTTTTGCAAACAGAGTCATGGGGAGAGATATTCAAAGACATCTCCGAGGCCTATTTTTCCATATTTTAAATTTTCCATTTCAGCCCCGATTTTGCAAGAGCTGTCACGACCAGCTAGGGACGAATTTTGTGAAACCGAAAGAGGTTTTTGTCCATCACACACCCATATACAATAAATTCTTTCAGTTTTTACCCAGGTGTCATAATTGAAGAGAGAATCACATCTGATCGGACCCCTGTTTCGCAGAAAAATGGTCCATTTTTTATGGCAGAAAACTCCGAATTTTCTGGGAGTGGTGGCTATTTTTGTCCGAGGTGGTTGAAACTACTCTCAAAACTTGAGGAGAAGATCTATCTTATTTATTGGGATGATTTTAATGTAAAAGGGTTGGATCTTCACTCCCTTTGGCTATCAAGCTGTAACACTTTTGAATAGATCTGCCATTAATGAGAAGAGGCACTTTACAGGATTCCTGCGCATGTTCACTGATGATGTGATCTTCTCAGTCAAATGTTTTCTTGCTCTGCAATCATCTTGTTTTTCGATAACTAATCTTTACGAATAGCGTTATGTCTCAGGATTTATCTCTGATACCCTGTTTCCGATTCTAAAGATTTTAATGTTTATCTTCTAAATATCTTCAATTTAGAGATTCTTAAGTGCTTGTTAGTTGGGGTTATTTTCCTTACCTTTTCTTCTGACCATCATTTTAATTATTAAAGATCTAGTGAGTGTGTTATCTCGCCTTGTGAAGTATTTCTTCAGCATTTCTAGATGTATTTCATTCCTAATTAATTACAGACCCCGTAGCTCAATGGAGGAGTTGACTGTCTCAACCAGTTCAAAAACACTTTGACAACAAAGCCCATTGTTTTCATTAACTAGCCTAATATATATTCAAACAAAGCTATATCAGACAGAGAGATCCCTCTCTGAGTCTTGGAGGGCTAGATCCAAGACTCGAAGCGGTTCTGATGTTGCCTCTGTGACTGCCTTACAGCCTTGGGAAAATTACAGAGTGCTAACATATGGGCCCGTTCCAAATTTAATATATGTTTGAAAAATAAAACTAAGAGGGGTCCCAAGAAGGGCAGTTGTCCTCTCCTAAAGGTTTTAAACTTTGTTAAGGGAGATGGAATTGCTTCCCAATCTTTTTCTGATTCTCAAGGTCGCTTGAAGGCGCGAGAGAAGAGAATACTAATTGATTGGTAATTCAATTTCTAGTCCCAATGTAAGCTTAGATGTGATTAAAAATGATTACCACCCTATTTTGTAAATAAAAAAAAACCATCCACATGGCAAAAAGCACATAAGGGAAATTGATTTTCATCCTCCTAAGTGCCTATGTGTGTTCGACTAACCCCTTTATATGATGAGGGGACTAAGTGTGGTGTAGTGTTTAGAGCATGCTTAACATCATTTTTAAGAAGGCCAAAGACCTTCCCCACATCCCAACAACTTACAATGTGAAATTTTACTCAAATGCGCGACCCCTAGTGCAGACAGAGGCGCACAGAGTGCAAGTGCGTGAACAGAGTTGAGATAGAAAGCGCATGCGCATAGAGAAAAGCTGTTGTTTAAGCGCATGCACGCACGATGCGCGTATCTGGGGTGGAATACCCACGCACCTGTGACAAACAACCTAGAAAGAAAATCTGGATGGATTTCTCTCAATTCTCCCTTGAATTGGATGGTTGGCAGGTCGGCCTAAGCTGGTTTGTGCACTTGCAAGTTAAACAAACTAAAAGAAGAGAAAAATAAACCCAAATGAGGTAGGAATTTGATACCTTTCCCCAGTATGGTTGCCAATCTATTTGCACCCTTTTCATCACCTTGGTGAGCAAATAAGAGGTGCTTACATTCCCAGTTGGGTCTTGCTGAGCATGACAGCTGTAGAGGAAAAAGTTAGAGAAAGAAAAACAAAACTATAAGCAAGAATTAAACAAATAAAAACTAAAATTGTGAGCATATAGATATAGAGATAACAAACACAAAAAGACCAATATCACCAATGTTTTTAGGCTGATCTATTGATGAAATCAAAGCACAATGAAGAAAGGGGACTATGAGTCCCTTCTTCCTCCAAAGGAAGACTCTTGGACCCTCACAAACTTGCTCACCTTACAACAATAAAAATGAAAATAGTGATGAAAGAACTCTGTTGAAAATCCACTCAATGGAGAGGTGGATTGCTCAATGAAATGGTGCCAAAGTGATCTTGTCAAGGATGGAGTCCTTAAAACAATATAGGCAGCATAACATTACATGAAATTCCTTGAGAAAATGAGGTTTCTTCATGGCTTTTTATAGCATTGCATTGGGTTATTGTGTAACTCCTTTGTAGTGTGAAAAGAGGCTCTTTAAGGCTTTATTAGGTCTTTGACCAGCCCACCATTCGGATCCAGCCCAGATTTGGAAGTAAAATCATCTTGGGAGTTGAACCAGAAGTGGTTGGGAGGCCGACCACATTCATAAATGTGTTGTTTAGCAAGTGTGCAACTTTTTGTGCTAACATCCGTGCATCGTGCGCGTATGCGCGCATTCTATGTTCTTGTTCTGCGCACCTGACTTCTGTAAAGCGCTCTTCAATTTTTCACTACTTTGTATAGTTTTTGACCTTTTTGGAATGCTGTGAAATTAATTCAGTGCCATGAATGACTTCATTATTGTTTGACGATGCTGAGTTCTTGTCGCCATGTGCAGACGAAATTTCAGTGATAACAATGAAGGAGAGTGAAATGCCTTCACTGGAAAGAGGAGTCCCTTAGACAGAAAAATCAGAGACATGGAAAGGAAAAGAGTTGGAAACACCCTTAGAAATCCCTGAGAGTTTTCTGAAAAAAGTAGGAGGAACAACATCTACAGAACTTGGAAGTCCCATTACTTCCTTGAATCCATTGCAATCTACTTATGGAAACCCCCACGATGGAGCTCCATACGTAAGTGATCTTGAGCCTATTTCTAGAGATGAGATTCCTCCTTCCAATTATTTTTTCAGTAAGAAGAGAAAGGCTATCCTAAAATAGAAAATGCATCCTAGAGGAAATATGATGATTAAAAAGCACAAAATCATTATAGATGGACAAAAACTTAGAGAAGGAGAATTCACTACAGAGATAGCAGGCAAAATGGGAGCCTTAGCATCGACGAATTTGTACTTTGTGGGTAGTTTGACAACTCTGTTGGAGCAGAAAGAACAGATGATAGCTCAGCTACAGGATCAACTAAAGGAGACTGAAAGAAATATCAATTGGGGGATAAAAAAGGGTCTAGAATGAGCTAGATTGAATGACATTCAAGATATTCAGACACTAAAAGAAAGCTTAGAGGAAGAAAATCAGAAAATATAGGTCACTCAGGCACAGGTCCTAAAGCAAGAAGAAACAAATAAACAATTACAATATATGATGAGTTCCATTTCAAATCAAGTGGTAGAGCTTGAAATTTTCTAGGCCTAGGTATTGGGAATACATTTGAAGATAGAAGAGGAACAATGGGAAGTGTTTTAGAATCTGGAATTTATTCAGAATTACTTTCAGGAAACAAGTAAAGCTTTGGAGAACATTGTCCTCAAAGAAAGAGAAGTGAAAATAGCGAGGACGACTTTCCAAAAAGTAGTGGCCCTTTCAACAAAGGAGGAGGTCGAAAAGATTCAAAAACTATCTGTTTCAGAGCAGGTTAAAGGAGATGTAATACTCAAGGTGTGGGAGGTAGACTTGACAGAACACAAAAGAATAGCTAGAGAGGTCAATGATGATTGTCAAGGAATTTTTGATCTTTTAGAAAAAGCTTCTTTGAACATTGGATAAAACAATTGTTCGAGGTTATTAGGAGAAATTAACATTGTCAAACACCAGCTAAGATTCAAGGAAGATCTGGAGGAAATGCAGGAGGAGATAACAAAAATAAAGGTAATCAATGTCACCTAAATCAAAAAATGGATGTTAATGTCGAACTTAAAATTACAAACTATTAAGTTCACAAGGAAGATAATTGAAGACCGTTTGCCCGAATTACAGAAAAAGTTCTTTATATTTGAGGCAAAAGATATACCAGAAGCTCCCAGAGTTTTGGTGAAGTTTTTGGGAAAATGTATTCATTGTCTTAAGACAGAAGAAGGAAGTTCATCGACGTAGACATGAAATATTGTTTTGTATATTTTCATTATTGAAATAACAAAGTAGTTAAAATAGAAATGTAAACGGTTTGACATTGTTCATTCATGTAACCATTAGTCATAGGAAGTTAGTTAATCATCAACGAGAAAAATGTTTGGTGATCATGTATAAATATATTTTCACAACACTGAGAAAAGGCTTTTCGTTTTGAGGAGATCCGATTGTATTAAAAGTTTTCAATCCATTGTGATATAAATAATGTAGATGAGATTCTGAATTTTGTCAACTTGAAGCTATGTGTTGTTTAACCTTGCTTACAATATATTTATATGTTTCTCTTTCAATGTCTTTCTAATGAATGATCAACTATAAGTTTATTTCAGACATGTTTTGTAGTTTGAATTGATTTGGTTATCAAATTATTTACAGCTTTTCCTTTGAAATTGCTATCAGTAGTTTTAAGACCTGTAGATCATTTGAATGATAATATTTAACACTTCATTAGAAATCTCATTTTCCTCTTTACTTCCTATTACAATATGAGTTTCTTTCTTGCTTAAAGCCTCATATTTTTTCAGTAGTATTTATTTGTTATTTTATTATTCTCAAAATTGTTTTAAGTCCAGGAAACACCCTCAACTATTTTTATGTTATTATTTTGAACTTCAAAACTATTTTTCCTATTTTCATCCCTTAAAAACTGAAGCAACAATTTATCAAATTCTCTCAAAATTAAATAAAATTTTACTCTCCATGACTGTCCCAAATAACAGACAACCCAACATAGAACCTGGTCTTCAAGATCAAACTAGCATGGGTTTGAACCTTTTTAATACTATTCTGCAAACAATGGCTAACTGGGTTGAATTAGAACGTTCATGGGTAGCTATTGAGAGATATATTAGCATCCAAGAACAAAGGGAAGCTAGACAGAGGTAGTTGGGAAACCAAATCTAATTTATCCTTCCTTTTGATTTTTACCCTTTAATTACCTTTATCTTTACCGATGCCTTGACGGTATAGTTTAGAGCCTTAAAGTATAAACTTGGGAACAACATCTTTTTGGCGCTGTTGTCGGGGATCGAAGAAACAAAACTTTTTCCCTGGGAAGAACGACATTGACATTTTCTTTCTTTGATAGTGAACAAATATAGAAAAACTTTCTAAGGCCACCTGTAGTTTTCACTTGGTGACTCCACGATAAGTAAACTGGCTATTAGCCAAAAAAATACCAGAAAGAACCTGGACGACAAGCAGACCTCGCCAGTCTCTGATTCGGAAAATATTTTAAAATCACGAAGATCCCTTAGACAAATCATCTCACCTATACATACTATTTGTCAGCCTAATTTTACATAGTTCAACGTTACAGAAACACTTGAGGGGTTCGTCTCGCTTCCCCTCTCATACGATACGTTCTCTTTTCCTGAGGTATTTTCCCCAAATTTTTATGAGCCCTCTCCCCACACACTCCGATATTCAACCTAAAATCTATTGATGGCTGCACATGGAGGTGTTGGAGCTGGAGGTGCTGCCCCAGGAGGACCATCAGGTGGCCAAGCACCGCTTCCTATAATTTTTTATAAAGTAGCTGCTAGATATGCCCCCCTTGTCCTCCCTATTCCCCTACATGACCTTCCTGAAAACTATATGAAAGGCCTTCTGAAATTTAAGGGGGAAGGAGATTTAACCATTCAAGAACACATAAATTTCTTTGACCAATTCACCGACATCCTTGGAATCGAACATGAAGATGTCTATTCCAGACTCCTTGTCTAGACTTTCGAAGGATAGGTGAGGACTTGGTTCTAGGCCTTAGTAGCCAGATCTCTAAGATCCTATGAAGAACTTGAAAATGACTTTATTACTGAATTCGGAGCTCTTAGAAAGAAAAACTCAGAATCTGTTCTAGAGTTCATGCAAAGGTTTAACAAGTTATATAATAAAATCCCGGTTGAAGTCAAACCTTCTCAACCCGCAACAAAAGTGACTTTTGTTGGTGCCTTTGATCTCGATTTCGCCCTATTATTGAGAGAAAGGAGGTAAACAGATCTCATGAAAATGAAATATGATGCTCTTGAGATTGAATCGAACATGATGGCATCAGGGAAATTAAAAGCTAAAATAGAAACCAAAAATAAAGAAAATAGGAAATTTAAAGAACAAGGTGGATCCGCAAGATTGGGTAAATCCTCGGGAGATAAAATAGATGAGATGGCTAAGGTAATTAGAGAACTTTCAAATAATATCACAAAAATGGAATTAGAAAAATAAAAAAGGGATCGTTTTCCTAGGAAGGATTTTAGAAGGACTCCTGATCCTCAAGTCCTACAGAAAATAATAAAAAATGAAGATCAAAAAATTCCAACCCCCTTCAAAAGTGAACTTTATTGGAGAGGAATATCTAGATGACTTTCAAGAGTTTGATGAGGATATTAATAATCTTGGCGATGATAATAAATCACCTTATTTATCGAGACAAGATTACGAAAAATCCCTAAATAAGGAACTTAGATCAGAAGACCATGTTAGCAACGATACGTCTGAAGATTTGGCCTATCAGGGTATTGCAGACGATATTATTGCTGAAATTCATGAGAAATATAATTTGAGGCCTAGGAACAAGAGTCTTCCAACTGCCCCCACAAAATATTTTTTGCCTCGAGGCGAAACTAATGAAACAACTCCAAAGGTTACTGAGAAAAAAACAACAAAAACCCAAACTGCTGACACACAGCCTGTCAAGTCAAAGTCAGTAGGAACACCCACTGAGAGGACACAGGATCCTGTGACTGAAACCAAGTCTACACCACAAAGAAAATATGAAAAGAAATAAATGGAGGCCCCAAACATAGAGAGCGACAAGGTCCTGGGAAATTTTAATCTGGAAAATGAAATAAATAAAATCAAAATCCTTATCCCACTTGTTAAATTGGCCAAAACTCGTATATATAGAAAAACAATTGCTAAGATGATTAGCTTTTTAGAAGATGAAAGCCAAGACGATGTCATAATCTTAGAATATGACAAGCCAAACATAGTTTTTGGTCCGCATTTCGAAGGTGTGAGAGACACTATTGCCCCCTTCTATATCATGCTGACCTTGTTCGACCACCTACTTCATAACTGTATGCTAGATTCTGGAGCATCCCACAATGTGATGCCAAAAGCCATTATGGAAAAGTTAGGTCTTGAAATCACCAAGCCATATGGAGACTTATATTCATTTGATTCAAGAAAGGTCAAATGCATAGGTATGATTAAAGACCTGGTGGTCAATCTGGCACAAATACCCGCTAAAAGAATTCTCATGGACGTAGTAGTTGCCGATATACCTCCTAAATATGGTATGCTATTATCTAGGTCATGGGGTGCGAAACTTGGTGTATCTCTCCAGCTTGACATGACATATGCTACAATTCCAATATTTGGGGGACAATACACATGATTTTACTGACAAACTAGGTTGGCGTTCATGGTAGGTGACCCACATAACCCGAACAACCACCCTGTATATATTGTTGACCAAGATTTAGGAAATTGTATATTATCTATTTATGATTATTTTGAAGTAGATATAGACGAAAGTTGTACAGAAGAAAAAACTGAAAAAGAAAAAATTAAAAAAAATGTATATAGTACTAGTGGATGGAAGATATATTTTGACGGTGCTTCATCTGTCCTTGGAGCTGGAGCTGGGACACTCCTTGTGGCAACTGACGATCAATTTGTAATCCCCTTTTCATATAGGATTTAGTGGAATGTGGACTGCACAAATAATGTATGCGAGTATTAATCCTTAGTGTTAGGGCTAGAAGCTGTCAGGAGAATGAAAATAAAAAACCTCGAAGTCTTTGCTGACGCTGAGCTAATCATTAAACAAGTAAATTGACAGTACCAGGCCAAACATCCTAGGTTGAGGTCCTACAAGAATTACATATGGGATCTAATCAAAAATTTCTTTTCCTCTGTTAAATTTCATTTCATTCCTCAAAATGAAAACCAATAGGTTGATACATTAGCCAAGGTAGCCTCAACTTTCACACCTCCCACTGCGTTTAAACTAAAGTACCACATACAAATGAGGCACCAACCTTCTATACCAAATAACATATAGCATTGGCAAGTCTTTGAGGACAATGAACAGCTTCACAAATTTTTGGAATCTATAGACGAGTTTGTCGAAATGCATGCTGACCAAGAAAACCAAAAACGATCCTATTTGGATCATGTAGGAAGGGGAGGACCCTCAAGAGTTCCATGATAAAATTGTGAATCATCGAATGCTTGTTCTTAAAAATAACTAGATCTCCAAGGGTATGATTCCCTTGGAAATATTATTCAATCAAGATGATATCCCTTCAAAATCCACTCTACAGCCTCAACCTAAAGAAGTTGAAGACTGTGACATAGGTACTAAAGAAAACCCTCGGTTGGTGAAGCTATCCAAGTATCTGTCCCCTGAAACCAAAAATAAATATGAAGATTTGCTTAGAAAGTACAAATACATTTTCACTTGGTCATATGAAGAGCTAAGAACCTATGAAACCTCTGTGATCGAACATAAGATACTCCTGAAGCCTGGTGTCAAACCCTTTAGACAAAAACTCAGACAAATTAATTCTATTTTATTGCATGTGATCGAAAAGGAAGTCAAAAATCTGTTAGATGCAAAGATAATCGTACCATTGAGATACTCAAATTGGGTAGAAAACCTGGTCCTGGTTAGAAAGAAAAACAGGAAAATTAGACTATGTGTTGATTTCAGAAATCTTAATAAGTCGTCCCTCAAAGATAATTACCCCCTACCCAAAATGGATCATGTTTTAGAAAAAGTAGTTGGGGCAAATAGGATGTCAATGATCGACGACTTTTCCGGGTATAATCAAATCTTCGTCTATGAACACGATAAAGAAAAGACAACCTTTACCACCCCTTGGGGTACATTTATGTATGATAAGATGCCTTTTGGTTTGATGAATGCAGGTGCTACTTTCCAACGGGCTATAGATATCGCTTTCATTGGTGAAAGAGACAAATTTGTGGTTATCTATCTTGATGATCTAACCGTTTTTTCTAAATCTGATGAAGATCATCCGATACATCTCATGCAGACATTTGAAAAATGATGCAAATTTGGTTTGTCTTTTAACCCCAAAAAGTCTCACTTCGCTATGCAAGAAGGTAAACTTTTGGGACATATTGTGTCTCGAGATGGAATTAGAATTGACCCTAAAAGAGTTGAAGCTATAGACACAATAAATATTCCTAGGAATGTAAAATAGATTCAATCATTCTTAGGAAAAATATTTTTTTTAAGAAGATTTATTCCAAACTTTGCTGAAATTGTGAAATTGATCATAGATATGTTAAAGAAAAACA
>JASDQU010107583.1:157668-177536 GCA_032191745.1 Picea mariana
ATGGCCTAAATACAGGAAGAATGTAACAGACGGGCACCATAAATATTTTGGGAAGAAGCTGCAGAGCAACCTCGATGAAGCTGCAGAGCAACCTCGATAAGATCAGAAGAGATAGTGAAGAGGATGTTTGGTATGTTTTACAGGCAGTGTAAGCTTGTCATTGATGGCAAGTACAACAGTAATGATGGCTTGAGTACAAAACCGATGATCAACAGAAAAATGGAAGATAAGTCCAGGAAGATCGAATGATCGAAGGCAACACAACATTGACAAAATGATCGAAGGCCCGAGAAGCATTTCAGATCGTTGGATCCCATCCAAAATTCTCGACAGCATGAGGGCTGTCAGATATGAATAAAGACAAGAAGAGGGCACTAAATAGGAGAATAGATCTCAAGCGTCAGATCTGAGTGCAGGGTCTAACCACCATTGGATCGAGAAGAACCTGCACGTTATTTAAAGTGAAAGGAGTAGAGGGCTCACAAATCCCAACAACATGAGGGCCGTCAGATCTGAATAAAGACAAGAAGAGTGCACTGAAGAGGAGGATAGATCTCACGCATTAGATCTGAGTGTAGGGTCTGACCACCATTGGATCGAGGAAAACCTACACGATCTTTAAATGTGCAAGGAGTAGAGGGATCACAAATCCCGAAAGCAAGAGGACCGTCCATCTCAGGGGGTTATGTGGACCATTGATCCGACTCCCTGTCAGAGTTTTGGGGATCGAGAGTTGGAGATGTCAAAGAATATTGACATCAAGAATCCCAAAATTGCGATGTGTGAAATCTCGACTGAACCTAAACCTTCAGATCAAGATGTGATCTAGACCGTTGACCCAACTCCCTATTGGGGTTTTGAGGATCGAGTGTTGGATATGTCAAAGAATATTGACATCAAGAATCTCAAAATCGCGATGTGTGAAATCTCTACTGAATCTGAACCATCAGATCAAGATGTGATCTAGACCATTGACCCGACTCACGTCAGCAGACCAGGTCAGCTAGGAACATGTGGCACAACCAGGTAATGACAAGTGTCATACTGATTCAACATTTCAGGCACATGTAAGTCATGAATCAAAGTGACGCGTGGCAGTATTCAACACTTGTCAATCCATGTGTGACGTCAGCAGATGGACACCACTTTGGAGTTTCGAGGATTGCATGTTGGAAATGTCAAAGAAACAATGCAACAGGAATCCCAATTTCGCGATATGGAAAATCGTGACTTAAATCGCAACCATTGAATCAAGATCAAATCTGGACTGTTGATTCCAGTCCATGTCGGAGTTTCAAGGATCGAGTGTTGAAGTTGTCAAAGAACGTTCACCACGGGAATCTCGATTTCACAATATGTGAAATCACGATGTAATCTGAGTTGTCAGATCAAGCTTTGATCTGGACCGTTGATTCCAGTCAATGGAGAGGCATCAGGGATCGATATTTGGACATGTCAAATATTATTGACATAGGGAATCCTGATATCACGATATGTGAAATCACGATGTAATCTGAGTCGTCAGATCAAGCTTTGATATAGACCGTTGATTCCAGTCAATGGAGAGGCATCAGGGATCGAGATTTGGAGATGTCAAAGATTATTGACATCAAGAGTCTCGATATCGCGATATGTGAAATCGCGATGTAATATGAACCTTCAGATCAAGTGTTGATTGGAGGGCTACTGATGCACGACACAGTGAAACTACCAGAAACCATTGATGGCGTCTGGTAGAGAATTCGAAGAGACCCCTGTGTGATCGCCAGAGGAGATGAAGAGTCTCCAAGCTTCATCCAAGTGAAGGAAGACTATTCTTAGAAGGGATTGACAGATGGACGAGCATGGAATCCTGTAACTAAAATAGAGAAGGTGAGCTCGACTTTCACAGAGAAGACAAAGAGTCTCAACTGCCAGAGAGGCTGAGGAATCTCAACATAACTTCCAGTGATGCTGAATGCATGGGAAAACGGCCAGAGAAGCTGAAGAGTTACGATGGTGATCACGCAGAGCACTCGAGAGGTGGAGGATATTGGCGCGGTATGAGCATGCAGAAAAATGGAAAATATTGCATGAACAAGAGGCACAGAAGGAATATATATATACACGGTACAGAGAAGAAAAGTGAGCTATTGTTGTTGGAGTTTGTTGTGGTTGTTGGTGGTGAAAGTGATTCATGTGTGAAGAAGGAGGAGAGTGCAGCAGCTGAATTGCACAGAAGAGGAACTGTGCAGTGAATGGACATGGCGCACAGAGCATAAAAAGCAAAAGAACAGACAACGCAAGTCATGTGTGCAGAAAGGCAAGGAGGCAGACAGAGCAACGAAATGAAGCATAACAATGATGAGTCTGGTAAGCCATTGTTGAACATCATATCACTGTAATAAGTTTCAGAAGAAAAGATTTATTTTCCAGGGTGGTTGGGAGGTGCTAGGGAGGACTGTTGTCCTCATAGGTTCAAGTGGGTGCTTGAACACAGGGAGTTGTAGATTCCATCTGGTTGCAGCCAAAGAAACCAGGGTGGTAGGGTGGTGCAAAAGAGAACTCTTATTCTCTGTTATACAAGTTGGTGCCTGTATGATTGGAAGTTGGTGCTGGAAACACTCAGGGAGTTGGTGTTTCCTTCTAGTTGGTGCTAGAGAAACCAGGGAGTTGGTGCTTCCTTCTAGTTGTTGCTAGAGAAACCAGGGAGTTGGTGCTTCCTTCTAGTGGGTGCTAGAGAAAATAGAGATTTGGTGCTCTCAGCAAGTTGCAGCTTGAAAAATAGAGGTTGTAGCCTCATTATGAGTTGGTTCTCATATGTATGATAATGTAAGGAATGTAATTATTACTTATCATATAAAGAAAAAGAGTTTTTTTACCCTGTATGGGTTTCCTCAAAAAATATTTGTCTCTGTGTTTCTCATATATGTGGATGATGTTGAATGTGCCAATGTTTATTTCCCTGCATTATTGTGATCATTATTCAGTGTTTCTGCAAAGAGTTTTAAAAGAAGCATAATTGTTTAAGATCGGTAAAAATTGATTCACCCCCCCCGTCTTAGTTGTCCAACATAGAGGAGAAGCAACAAAAGACTCTGAGAAGCATTTGCTCATTTGTGCAAAGATCTGGGAAGCGAAGAAGATCATGGATGAAGATACCAAACTCGGGCAACTAGCAATCATGCTAAGAAACCGCACAGTAGAATGGTACATGATTCTACACACAAACATTTCCCTTGGGACGACGAGGAAAATGGAAGACATTAAGAAGCTACTGATTGATGAGTTCCAGAAGTTGAGCTCAGAGGATCAGTACATGAACGAGATGATCAAGATAATACAGAAACTAGGAGAGTTTGTATGGGAGATTGATTAGAGATTCAAGTGACTGAAGGGAAAAATAAAATACATTATGACCGAGATGCAGCACCGACACCTATTTGTCAACTCACTACTCCCACATCTAAAATATCTTTTACGACAAAAACATTTTTAGACATAGGCAGAGCCTCTCTAGGAAGCCTTACAACTAGAAGAGAACCAGTACCAGTAGATGGACCCAACTATTGAGGAATTAAAGGAGGATTTGAATAATTTAACATTTCAGTTGAACCAGAATAAGAACAAGGACAAACGAGAAGTCGTTTGGTGCACCACCTAAAGGATGGAAGGACACCATAAGAATGAATTCCAAACATTCATATAGTATATGGCCACAGGTATGCTAAACCCACTACCACAGGGAGGATTATGGTGTGAAATATGAAAGAAACTGGGTCACGACCCTTATCACTGCACGATGATGCAGAAATACCAGACAGTTCCAAATAATTCATATTGCATTTTTTGTAAGTCAGTGGGACACGATGACAAAGATTGTAGAACTATGGAGCTGATGTTGGAAAGAACATCAGATGCATATAGAGTAGAGGCCTAAATGATGACTGGGCAAGCAATGCCTCAGTTCAATCAAGCCCCAGCCCCATACAACACTGCGCAACAACAGTATAATACTGCGTAACAACTGCACAATAACGCAAAGTCGCAGTACAACCTGGCATGGCCCCAGTACAATAATGTGCAGTATAATCAGGCACCATAGTATAACCTGCCGAGAGGTGATTGCGCAGGATATAGAGGAGGAGGATTAGCTAGAGGAGGTTTTGGATGCAGTAGAGGATCAGTCACATGTCACAATTTTCAGCAACCAGGACATTATGCATGGGAATGTCCACTGCCGCCAGCGACTTGTATGTATTGTCGTGCATCGGACCACGATACAAAGGAATGTCTGACACTAGTATTAAATATTCAGGAAAAGAGGAACTAGAATAATCAAAACGTTCAGTGGATTTCAGTTGAAGCAAGGGATGACAGACGAAACATCAACATACTCACTCATGGAGGAACCAAAACAGGAAATGACACAATTCGACAGGAACTAGCACATAACCAATGGAAAAAGAAGAACATTGACCCCAAGAAGCAATTTGATGCACCTAAATAAAAGAAGACTTTTGGGGAAGCTAGACAAGAATTTTAGAAGGAGGACACAATGCCGACTTTGACTGCACAACCAGTCAAGGAAGTCTTAGCATATGATATGCCACCATCACTGGATCATACTAATGGAATGCAAACCAAGGTACAAGTAATTACAATCAATGGTATTTTTCAATCATGTGTAAAAGTATTAAGTGATCCTTCATCTGTGAAAATATTGCAAAACATACTAGATAAATGTAGCAGCGAGACAGAAGAAAATATAGAACCAAAGACCGTCAATCACCTACACACCCGAAGAAGAACAAGTAGGGAATTTAGACTAAATTCTAAGATTGGGTATTTCAATATGGGAGACATTGTACTAGACCTAGGATCCGAAGTGAATATGCTACCCAAGAAGACCTGGCAATTCATGGGACAACCAACATTGGGATACTCAAATGTCCAATTAAAACTAGCAAACCAACATAGAGTCCTACCAATAGGTAGAATGAAAGGTGTGACAATAGATCTTGATGGAGTGCGCACTAAAAAAGGCTTTGAAGTCATTGAAATAGTATATGGCACAACACCGTACCCGACACTACTCATTCTCGATTGGGTGTTTGACAAGCAAGCTCTAATTAACTTAAAAAAATGGAAAATGACATTTGAATATGGAGATTACAGGTTCATAGCACCACTAGATCCATTAGAAGGGGAGAGGTTCGTAGAACCCACTTTTCTAGACTTAGAGGAGATTGGCCAGTTGTACAGTACAATTGCATGCGATGAGGATTACATAAACCCAACTACAGACATGGTACTCAGTTGGCGAAGCATTACTTCATGTGCAACAGACTCAGACACAGTGTTATAAAACTGGCAGCAGAGACTACACGAAGTCTCCATGAGAAGATGTGCAAGAATAGACTGCGCAGTAAGGTGGATAGGCATAGAAATTAGAGAACCACCCATTTTCCATGGAATAAATGATTTGGAAGCATTCTTGACACAATACGAAGACAAAGTATTATAAAATTAGGGAATACTAGCACTGGTTTTGCCACTGAAGGCCACACCCACAAGATGGTGAGATGCACATAAGGAGACTATCACAGACTGGTATTAATGTAAGTGATTACTGCACATACGTTTTGGCACAGAAAAAACATATAATAAACAACATAAATATGAAGGACTAGGGATACCAACGAAACACTTGGAGGAGTGCAAAACACTGTGGAAAATAACACCACCAAAGGAATAGCCTCATCACTTCATACATATTGTACAGGGCATACCGAAAAACTGGTATACAGATTAGGAATTGCGCAAAGGAACCACAACATGGAAGATATTGCAACAAAACTTTATAGTCACTTTCTCATTGGAGCATGAGAACCCCAACATAGACACAACCCTGAAATGGATCAGAGGAATCATATTCATTGAAAACTAGAAATATAAATTATTATAGAAGAGCAACAGTGGAATAAGTAGATAGTCAAGGAACTACTGTCATGTTACCATGTACAGGAGGAAGCACCAGAAGAAGATGACCCGCACGATATTCAAATTGAAGAGGTCAAAGGAAAAGGAGATGTGGAAGCACCACCCATAGAGTCAGAAGCCATTTCTGCACCAGTGAAGATAAAGAAGGTTAACATTTGAACCGCCGAGCAACCCAAAATAGCCAGCATTGGAGATTACTAGGATGAGCAGACCTTAGAAAGAATCACAAAATTGTTTCGCGAATATAGAGACCTTTTTCCCACAACATTTATAGAGATGAAGGGTATAGCTAGAGAATTAGGAGAAATGAAGATACCACTCAAATCTGACGCAAGACCTATCAAACAACGACCCTACAGACTGAATCCCATATATAAACATAAAGTTAAAAATGAGATTGATAGGATGCTCAAAGCCGACATCATCGAACCAGTAGAAGAATCTGAATGGATAATCCCGATGGTAGTATAAGACAAGAAACAAGGATGATGGATTAGGATAAGTGTTGACTTGAGGAAGTTGAACGATGCATTCCTACATGACCCATTCCCTACATCGTTCACAGATGAAGTGTTAGAGAATGTGGGGGGACATGAAGCTTACTCATTCACTGATGGATTCTTAGGCTACAATCATATTAAGATATCACAGGAGGATAAACACAATACCATGTTTGCGAAGAAATGGGGATCTTATCAATACACAGTCATGCCATTTTTTTTGAAGAATGCACCCGCAATATTCTCCAATGTGGCCATCACAGCATTTAAGGAGTTCATCCACCATTTTCTCGAAGTATACCTGGATGATTGGATAGTTTACAGTCTATTGAAACACCATGTGGAAGTATTACGACTAATGTTGGAATGATGTAGACAGTACCAGATATCACTGAATATAAAGAAACACATATTTGGAACACCATTTAGGATACTATTGGGCCATATAGTATGCAAACAAGGCCTACTAGTGTATTCGGAAAAGATCACAGTCATTTTGAACTTACCAGCACCAAAAATAGTCCATCAGTTAAGAGCAAAATTAGAGCACACCAGATAATAGAAAATTCATCAAAGGATATGTGCAGATCACAACACCAATGGAAAAGTTGTTAAGGAAGGATACTAAATACCAATGGAACGACGAGTGTCAACATGGGTTGGACACTCTGAAGGAAAATATGGTCACTGCAATGATATTAGTATTTCCATACTAGGAAAAGACATTCCATGTGCATGTAGATGCATTAGTGATAGCACTCAGAGCTATCTTAGTGAAACCAGGAGCTGGAGAATTGGATCACCCCATAGCATTCGCAAGAAGAAAATTATCAACCTAAGAACATAACTATAACACAACAGAAAGAGAAGGCCTATCCAAGGTCTATGCACTACAGAAGTTCAGACATTACCTATTGGGAAAACACTTTAATATGTTTACAGATCACTCGGCCCTAAAATACCTAGTCAACAAGCCAGTGTTGGGGAGAAGAATCTATCGATGGTTATTGTTATTTCAATAATTTGACTTCGAAGTAATAGTTAAAACAGGAAAAATAAACCCAAGACCTCACCACCTGTCAAGGGTCACAAATGGAGAAGAACCCGTGAACTTAGAAGACAAATTTATGAATGCACAATTATTCTCAGTACATACCACTGACAAATACTTCACAGATATCATTCAGTACTTGACTACAGGTACTGCTCCACAAGAATATACCACCACACAGAAGAAGAAATTGGTATTCCATCCAATCGACTATCAACTATTTGCAGGACATCTATACAAGATGGGAGCTGATAGTATCTTATGAAGGTACATATTAGAGCACAAACGACCAAGAATTTTAGTAGAATCCCATGAGGGAATAGTAGGAGGGCATTATGAAGGAAAAGCTACTGCGCAAAAGGTACTACACACACGAATAGTGTGGCCAATGATACACAGAACTTCGAAAGAGTACTGCCAGCGATCTGATGTATGTCAAAGGGTAGGTAAACCCAACAGAAGGGATGAGATGCCACTGGGACAACAAGTAACATTACAACCATTTGAAAAATGGGCAATAGACTTTGTGGGACCAATTAACCCACCAGCCAAAAGAATAGGGGAAAGATACATCATCACCACTATGAAATACCTAACAAGATGGACAGAACCTGCACCAGTAAAATACTGCAGTGCAGGGACAACTGCACACTACTTATTTGAACAAGTAATCACCAAATTCTGGTGCCCAAGAGCTTTGATGAGTGACCAAGGAATGAACTTCATAAAAAACACCATTCGTGTGATGCTCGAAGAGTTGGAAGTTCATCATCAGAAGAGCACACGATATCATCCACAGGAAAACAAAACAATAGAAGCCTTCAACAAAATGCTTGAGAATGCACTAACAAAGATCTGTAACATCAACAAAGATGACTGGGACCTCAAAGTATCAATAGTATTATGTGCATATAGGATGACATGAAAAAAATTTGATAGGGAACACACCATTCAAGCTAGTCTATGGCCAAGAAGCAATAGTTCCATTAGAATTTTTAGTACCCAGCTTACGCATAACAACTATCACACAAATGACAGAACGAGGCCCAATAGAGGAAAGACTGAATCAGATACTGTCAATGGAGGAAGACCGAATCCTGGTAGGATTCCATCAATAAGTGCAAAAATATAGAGGCAAAGCTTGGCACGATCGACACATCAAGAAGAAGATGTTCAAGGAAGGATATCTAGTATTGCTCTATGACAACAAATCATTTCAGCACCCAGGAAAGTTGAGAATGCATTGGTTAGGACCCTACTAGGTTAAATGTGCAACAGATGGAGGATTTGTATAATTAAGAGATTTAGCAGGCACAGACCTCAGAGGAATGATCAACGGGAGCCGAATGAAGCTGTACAAGGACAGTCGACTACCCACTGCATAGTAAAAAAAAAAAAAAAAATGAAAAGCGTGAAGCACTCCAGAAATAGAAAGGTTGCATACCATTTGAAACATGAATGCAACAAAGACAAGGATAACAGTCATATCAAAAAGGGAAACAAGCGGGAAAAGGAAAGTAGGAAAAAGAAGTATGATAGGACAACATGAGACAAAATTAAAGAATGGCAAGGATTGATGGAACATCACATTAAACAAGCCAACTGGAAATGAGAAAGTAAGCGTAATGGAAAGTATGAAACTTACGTAGATGCATTGAACCCACAATTATGGTGCATTAATCACATCATGGAGGAAGCATCCTCTACAAGCTTCATGACAATCCCATACAATACACGAGCACGGGAGCGACTGGTCTATTTGCGAAAGAAGAACAAGGAGAGAGAAATAACAACCACAACAAACAGAGTGAGACCAAAGATCTCACCGAAGCCATTCTGACCCAAAAAAAAATCGACAGTCACCATTATGGCACCTCCAAAGCCAGCAGAATTCGGCTAGACCGTCAAATTGACCAGGATTCAAACTAGGTCATGAGGACCATTGGAAGAAAATGAGCAATAGCATCCGGATATCGTCAATATTGACAAGATCCCATCTCCAGAGATGATACTGGTGAACTCTACACCAATATTGTAAGAGATTCAATAGCCAGAAGTAGAGGCCATGAAAGCGGATACATCAGCAGTGACGTAGGATCCTCATAACAAGGAATCAGAAACCCAACGGGAAGTGCAACTAGAAATCACTGAAGAAGCTGTGAAAGGTAATAGAATGGAACATAAGTTTGGAGCAACATTGCAACTAGATGAGTCATATGCACCCAACCTTGGACAACTAGCAGAGGAGACTGCTGGAACTACCCTGGCTTGGCTAGAGTGGATCATGGAGGAGAAAATGGGAGTTGTTGGAACTTCTAACCAGCCACTACAACAGGAAGATAGAGTTAAGATACCGAGCTTGTCTTGCAAGAAACCTACAACAGAAATTGTGCTACCATGCATACCAGATGGAGTACAGGTAGAACTGCAGCCACTTGGTCACGTCGAGAAGCTCAAGTATTCCAACGACGACGTATCAGATGAGATCAAGTACCCAGAACTTGTGCCACAAGGTTTTATGCAGACCATAACCATTAACCAACTTGGTGAAACAATCATCCAGCCACGCCAGTGAGTAGTTGGGCTAGAGAGAACAATAATCTTAGGTCTTTTGAAGTTACCACACTTTGGCAGAGGCCAGTACGTGACAACATGTGTGAAGCAGTTGTTAGAAGTCATGCACGGAGGGGATATATGGCTTGATAAAACCATTCCCATAACTGTTGAGCTCATCACGCAGATAATAGAACTACCCAGTGGTGGTATGGATCCCGTGTTGATTCTGGATGATAAATCCAAGGAGAAAGCATTGGCCTAGGAAATAAAGAAGAAATATGGCATCACCAGGGGAACAAGATGCATCATAATCAAATGGATCATTAATGTAGCCATGCAATTTGGTGAAAAGATCTTAGCTTTCAAATTACTGAGAAAATTCCGCAAAGACGAAGTACCAATAGGAGTCATCGCAATTGCAGCTCAGTGCATAGAAGGCACCTTTATGAGATGGGCGCCAGATCTCTTGAAATTGTTTCAAGTGGACTGCAAGGATGCACAAGACCTAGGTACAGAATTCCATTAATCATGGTTGATCACCCTAATAGCCTTCATGGGATGGTGGCAACCAGAGTATGTATTTTTTTGCACTAGACCGCAACCAGAGGGAGCGAGATACCTATTACTGAAATCTAGGCCACAGGCTAGGCATAAGAGGGAGAATGGAATCATATTTGAAGCATACCTATGGGACATATAGGAAGCCATCAGTCGATCATGGAGAATAACACCAGAGGCTGTCACGTGATATGTGTACATCGCCAATTTTTGGGCCTCACGACAGACAATGTGGATGCAACCAAGGCAGGATCTAGATAGACAGTGGCTACCGATGCACTAATGCATCACCAAAGGTGATATAGACATGGTCATCAACGAATGTCCTGACGAATGGAGGATCCCAACCATTATCTGGGAAGTACTGTAAAGAAAAACAACATGAGAGGTAGTGCAGGCGGAAACACAACTTCCAGAAGTCCCAGTTCCCAAGAAACCAAGGATGGGCCAAAACAAGCCAACTCAAGAAGACGAAGGGTCAAAGCATATAGGAACCCAGAAGGGGTAGAAAGCGACCAATGGACAGTTGAAACAAGCTAAGGGAGTGCATGAGACTACCCCAAACCCCATCACACAAGAACCAGGTGGAACTAAGAGACCAATTGTACAGGCAGCAGACGTGTGAAAGAAATCAAAGGCACAACGATCATCACCGGACTATACGATCATGGAGGACGATGGAGAAATGATCGCTAGAATGGTCCAGGACTATCTAGTAGAAGATTTTGATCATGCAACACATCACAGGGATAAAATGCAAAAAGAGCTGGTAGAAATGAGACAGCTCCTTAGGAAACTCAGGGAGGCCCAGAGAGAAAGTAGCAATAGAAGAATGGATCCATCTACAACACAGACCAAAGAAATAGTGTAGGTAGAAGAACGAGACCCGGTTCTTCCAATGCCACACACACACAACGGTCTACATAAAACCTACCATGTTGCGCATGGATGAAATTGTTGGACAGACATAATTGAAGGACTTGGACCACATCCATTTGGTCTTGACATGGATTCCAGCAAGGGAACTATACAAATTGCATGTTAGCGTTGACCACAACATGCAGTCTCAGGCACATAAAAACTTAGTTGAGCTACAACAAGCAATAAAGAAGCCGGAAGCACTGGAAAAATTTTGTGAACAAGCCAAATATGAAACTCAGGAAGAGAAAGAGCACAGGAATGAACTGGAATGAAAAGTGGGAGAAATTTTTGGGAAACTTCCAACTAGTGCATGTTGAAGCCGCCTTTTTCAACTGGTTTAAATGTATTTTTTAAAGTCAAATGTTGGTTTTTAAGTTCTTTTTTGCTTCGTGAGATTTCCCTACCGAAAATCTTAGTAGTCTCGACATGCAAAATAGCGAAGGATGTTATGTTTCATAAGTTACCACTTTTTATCATTAAACGAAAGTTTTTACTTTTTGTACCTCAGAATATCACTCTTCAGGAGTTACAAGTCACAAGATTTACAAGCCTCAATGTGTGAGGTCGCAAAAAGTTTTAAAAAGATTACCTTAGGTGAAGGACGAAAGTAAAATTATTTAAACCCCAGTCAAGTGTTGTTGGGATTTCGCGTCTCGACGTTCACTCTCTCCTAAAACATTACCGTCATAACTCCGAAAGACAAAGCCGCGAGACTTTTACATAAGTAACCTGGGTTAGTGTCAGGGGTGATTAGTTTTGACCATGGTTAAAGTCTCTCGATATTTCACAACTCAGCATACATTCCTCCTGGAAACTATACCCTCGAAACCCCGAGCCGCGAAGTCGCGATATAAATTAAAACATGATTAATTAAACACTTAATCCTAGTTACATCCTTGCTTAACTAAATCTAATCATCGTGATCTCGGGTTTTAGAGGCTCGAAAGGTTAGAGTGGAAAATCCTGATATGGCGAACGCTGAAAGGTTGATTAAAGTTTAAGTAAGCTTAATCAAAAAAGCTAATCCAGATTAATCAGTGTTCAATACAAATAATAATATGCACAGTCTACGAGGTAATTTTAAATTTTCCTTATGCCAACTTGTGTCACGAACCGTCGAAATTTATGGCATTAATTGGAAATGAGGTGAAACGACAAGGATAGGGTCTTTATTGTTAAATCTGTCTCTAAATATGATTTGAACGTTCTGTTCATAAGGACACCAAGATTTTAAATGATTGAAGATATAGATCTTTTTCCTTTCTGTTCTATTCTTAAAGCTCATTTCTATACCACACAGATAAGTTTTTCTCAGCAAACTGATCTCTATATGTATACGCATTTTTATTACAGGAGAGCTAAGTCACAATCTTCTGTCATGGTCCCGTGAAAAGCGTCCAAGACAAGTGCTGATATTTCAGGACAAGGCTCTGATAATGTTTCAGATACTTCACCTCGAAGCGTAGATTCCATACGAACCTGGTCATACATCTTAAAGGTTCTCCAATCAGATTTGGTGAACTGTTCGAACAATTCCAGTGACAATGAGAAATATGAATTGACTACCAAATACAAGATCGTCGTCCAGGCAGAGGTGCACAAAGTAGCGGCCAGGCCACGTCTTCTTCCTTACTATGACATGATCCGATGGGTGCTAGATCATGTAGATATCCCTACCATAACCATCATCAACGAGAAGAAGGTCATTGTTGGGACCTTTAGACTAGAAAACGTATAGGCAATGTACAAGTTACCACCCACGTCGAACTTCACATACAATGTAGAGTTTCTAGAGGATTTTAAATAGAAGAAATGCGAGCAATATGGGAAAAGCTTATCTGATTTGATCAAGGATTGGATCTCACACCCAGGCAAGTTCAGAGAAGATAGCAACGGAGTTTATTCCATATCTTCTTTGGAACCATAGTTCAAATACATAGCGATGATGACCTATAGATTGTATGGGAGGGAAGATACCACGCATTTTTTACTCCCATGGGTGCCTCTGATGCATACAGTAGCAGAAGGTTGTTCTTTTGACTGGGCCAAACTGTTGTCAGATAGTCTGACCAGTCAAATTACAAAATATCGGACGCAGAGGGTAAGTGGGAAAGCCGCCTCATTTTTTATGTCTGCATACATCATAGACGCCATGTCTTCCATGACACCTTTTCCCTTAATGAGTTAGAGCTGGGCTCCATCAGAGGTTGAGCCTATTCATGTCTATCATTATAAGCTTTGGGAGGATAAGGCCTCAGATTTTATATATGAAATATTCAATTGGGTAATGGTATCGATGCATGTTTCCATCTTCGGTAATCCACCGCCCCAGATCTCAAATAGCATTGCGGCCAATTTGAGCAGGGTGGCTGACTGGTACGTGAAGAAAGAGATTTCATACATTAGGATTTTCGATGCTTCTATCCCTCCACATGCTCTACCATTATTTATACCCGATAGGTTGGCCTGTTGTGAGATCGCCATGCAAACTGTGATTGGTGGCATAAGTAAGGAGTTGAAGGGGTTTTCAAAAAAGGTATGGCCACCTTTCCCCATTCATTTAAACACCTATTCTTTATTAGATTTCGAGCATGCAAATTCTAAGGCAACAGCCTTAGAATATATAAAATTAGTCCATATTGAATTCAAGAAACACGGCCCACACAGGGTCATGAGTAATCACTTGGCTAGCTATGGCCTTAAAAGGTTTGAGCAGGAGAATTCACCTCATGATGATATTTTCTGAGGCGCGAGATCGTATGCCGAGTTTTTGGCTCGGATACAAGCCCTGTCACCTGAAGAGAGGGCCGATGTTTTCAAATTCCAAGAACATAGGTGGAGTTACTTCCCCCAATATTACGGGGCAAGAATCCAACGACCATAGAGGTGCAGTAAACAAAAGCCGAAGGCTCCAAAGATTCAACACCCGACCAAGAAGAACAATAGGATAAACAAGAGCAGACTGGGGGTGCGAAACAGGAAGCCGAGGATTATGATCCTCCAAGCGAGCCAACTTCAGTCATTACTCTAGGGAAATCATCTAAACAGGTCAGTAATCCCATTGTTTTTGTTACTCCTCTGCAGTCGACAAAGGGAATACTAGACACAGGTTGGATTTTTGGTGAAGAATTAACACCCATATTAGTGGAAGAGCTACCTCCAAATGAATTCTTCTTCGATAAGAAGAGAAAGGCTATCATGAGACAAGAACTCTACCAAGAGGCAGGTACTATATCCAAGAAATTTAAAATTATAATTGATGGAAGAACCATGAAGAAAGAAGAATTTGCAACGCAAATAAAAAGAACATTGGGTGCTTTCTCTATGACAAACCAATATTCAGTCAGGATCCTAAAAGATCAGTTGAAGTGAAAAAAACATCAAATCAAGACATTAGAGGCTAAACTAGCTACAACAGAGGCTACTGCCAAAGATCAGGTGAATGCAACTTTGGAGCAAGCTAGAATAGATGATCAAAATGAAATCGAACGGCTCAAAGATGATATCGAATAGACACAACTGATGGTTTAGACAAGTTAGATATAGATAGTCCAACAAGGAGAATTGATAGAGAAGCTTCAGGCCAAATTAGAGTTAGCTGAAAGCTAGGTAATCAATATCGGGATATTTCAATCCCAAGCAATAGAAATCAGAAAAAGGTTATCGACAGCGGAGCAAGGTCTGCTTGTTAAAGTAGAAACGATTCAAAGTAGCTGCCAACTCATTGATCAGATATTGGACAACCTCTCTCTTAAATAAAGGGAAGTCGGAGCGGCTTGGGTTGCATTCCAAGAGGCTATTATAGCCACGACAAGAAAGGAAATAAGAAGTAGTTCCAGTTTTCCCATCTCAGAGAAGACCAGGGGCAATATCATGTTGAAATAATGGGAGAAAAATATATCTGAAGGCAGACAACAAGCTAAGGAGATAAGAAAATCTTGTGAAGAAACTTTCTATTTGTTAAATGGGATTTGGTTGGGTTCTGATGGTGAAAGTAGCATTGAGATAATGGGTCAGATCAATGTAGCCAAATATCTACTAAATATCAAGGAAAATGAAGAAAGTGAATTAGYCGAAATATCACAAATAACCCAGACAGACATAGTTCAAACARATAAATGGATAATTAAACCAATTATATTATTATGTTCTATCATCACCAAGGATGAGAAGGTGGAAGGAAAGTTGCCACGATTGGTGAAAAAATGTTATATTTTTTAGGCCAATAACCAAGAAGAACCTTCTAAGTTGATATCACAGTTGGTGGAGAAATGCGTTATTTGCACGAAGCATGCGAAGAGGTAGGTTTCTGGTAGCAAATGAGGACAAAGATAAGGAAACAAAACGTTTTAACTCCTTTGATTGTAACCAAAAACCTCTGGAACGATTGAGATTCCAACATAAAAAAATCTGTATAAATATACATTTTGTAGAAAGAAAAAAGGGCTGGACCTTTTTGGTCGATTGTAATAAAGACTATCTTATTTTTGAGAATTAATACAAAGCAATACAGAGAATCCTGATTCTTTCAAGACTGTGTTATGAGTTTGTTCTCTTTGTTATTCATATTCAATTTTATTTCACTTATATACATCCGATGAATGTTGCACTGCAATTTAGTAAAACTTCTACTGTGGTGGTTAAATTTTATTCATCTATATCATTTACAGTTTTTCCTCTGTATCAGCTAACAACAGATTCAAGACCTGTGAACCTTTAAGTTGTCATATTTTATGCTTCGTCAGATTCCTTCTTAGTCTATTTTCTTCCTCTGTTTAAGGAGTGAGATTCTCCCTTGATAGGAGCCTTACTTTATAAACAGCTAAATGTTTCTCTCATATTTCACACACTTTTTATTTCAAATATAACATAGTTACAGAAAAAGGCCTTTGGTTTTTATTTTGTCCTTAACATTAATTTCAAAATTCTCTTTATAAGATCAAATTGATACAGCATAAAAACTTTCAAATTTCTGTTAAATTTTTCTGTTCGTCTATGACTATACACGTTGTAAGGCAACCTAATATTGAACCTGATTTATCAGACCAAACCCATATTACTTTAAATCTCTTTGATACCTGGGTAGAACTTGAACGTTCATGGGCTACAATCGAATGGGATATAAACATCCAGGAACAGTTGGAAGCCAGACAACGACAACCTAGAAATCAACCCTAGCTTCCTTTCCTAAAGGTATACTCTCCTACATTTTTACACCTTACTAACTTTCATATGCCTAGACACTGTACTTTTTAAAGCCTTAAGTACAGACTCTGGAACAACATCTTTTTGGCGACGTTGTCAGGGAACAAGGTTACGAAACCTTTTCCCTGGGATGAATGACATATATTTTCAAGTTTCACCCTTTGATAGTGAACAAAGAGTGGGCACTTTCTAAAGGATTTTCCTATCTTTCACTTTGGGACTCTACGTATAAGTAAGCTGGCATTCGGTCGAAGGAATACTAGACAAAACCTAGAGAGCAAGAAGACCACGCCTGTTTCAAATCCTGAAAAAATACTGAAAGCTAGAGGTTCTCTTAAGCCGACTACTGCAGTCTATCAACTTAAGCACCCGTAGCCCAAGACCAAGAGTTCTTGTGAACCTTCAACTTCACATAGTAGCCCTCCTGATACCACTAATTCATTTTTAGCTAGTTCTGTGGTTAAAACTGAAATCCTTCTGAAAACCTCTGTCGGACACAAAGTTAAAAACTCTGCACTAAATTTATCAGCGGTTGATATCTCGCTGACTCTTCTTTTAGAGTTCCCGAACTCACCAAGTCTTGAAGAGTATACTATATATTCAAATCTCACACCTGCAGGATCCCTTGATTACATCTCCTCCAAATCTGAGGAGCCAAGTCCTCACATCTCTATTCACCCGTCTTCGCTTTTCTCATCCCTCGAAGAAGCTAGAAATCCGCTTTTAGTCTTTCATAATCCTTTATATAACGCACCCTTTCCTTGTCAGATAGTACCAATGGTGGTCCTCAGAGGAGGAGCGGGGGACAAGTGCCTCCCTTGCCCCCCAAAGTTTTTACTAAAGTGGTTTCTCGATATGCACCTTTGGTTCTACTCGTCCCTCTTCATGACCTTCCTGAAATTTATATAAAAAATTTACCAAAATTTACAAGGGAAGGGGACTTAACTACGGCCGAACATATAAATTTCTTCGATCAGTTCACTGATATTTTAGGTCTAGAACATGAAGATGTTTATTTGAGATTGTTTTTTCCAACTTTTGAAGGACAGGTACGAACCTGGTTTCGAAGCCTACCCGTAGGGTCTATCCTTTCTTACAATGCCTTAGAAGATGCCTTTCTTAGACAATGGGGTGAGAGAAAAGACCACTTATATTATCTGATCAAGTTCAGATCTTTAAAGAAAAGGAATTTAGAAACAGTTATGGAATTTATCCAAAGATTTTACAAACTGTATAATAAGATTGTTACACATCAACATTACTCGCTTTGATAAGTGTCGCAAGTGTTGCATGTTGCTCACAATTGTCACAAGTGTTGCATGTTGTTCACAAGTGTCGCAAATGTCAAGCAAAGCATACTGCCATGATGATGACACTAAGGAGATACTTAGAATACCTAAAACACCTAATTTGGAGGAAGAGGGATGGTTAACTGAAGTCAAGTATCTCTTGCCACCTGAAAGAAGCTTTCAAACTAAGGTTTTAGAAGAGAGCGCTCCCCTACATCACCCTTAGGAGTGTTGGCGCTCCCCTATAAGGTGCTAGGGAGTGCTATAACACCAAACTTCCCCTCTAAAGGAGTGTTATAGATCTTTAGAGCACTGGCGCCCACCTAAAGCCTACTAGGGAGCGCTATAGCACTCTGATGGCCTTTTTAAGGGAGCGCTGCCTATTCTGAGTAGTAGTTGATCTGTTGAGGAGATTAAGGGGAGGATATTTCAATCTTGGAAGGCAGTTGCATTCGAATTCCTGGTTCAACCATGATCATAGGCGAATATTCCTGGCTTAAGGGGGGGAATCCTCAACTTACCCTAAAGATACCTCAAGATGTTAGGCCTCTCTAAACCTATATAAACAGGCTCTATCATGGTGGAAAGGGGGAAGAATTGGAAGCATGAAACCTATGATCTCATAGGAAACATACAATGGACTGGAGGAAAGTAATCAGTGAAGTTGTTGTCACCTAGATCATGGATTTTTTGAGAAAGGGTTAGACAAAGGGGACTTGATGAAGCTGTCGCACTCGCATCTACAGTTGTAAGCTACTTCTGTCATTGTTCTCATTAATATGACACGCTTGGACTGTTTCTTTCTATTTTGTGTTTAATCTCACATGAACTTGTCTATGATAGATAGATCTATTTCAAGATAATATCAATAGAGTAGGAAGTGGTTGTACTATTGTTTGTCTACAGGGCTCATCGAGGAGCGAAAGATTGGAGCTCAACTCGGAACGTGCAGGGACAAACGCCGATAAAAGGTACTTCTTTTCTCCTTCCTCCTCATGTATTAGTTTGTATAGATATGAAAGGAAGTTAGTGTCCATGTTAAGCATCTTCTGTCTTAACAGTTAAGAGTCTAGCTCTCAAGAGGAGATCTGCCTATCCGCAAGGAGATTTTCCTTCAACAGAAACTGGCGACTCCGCTGGGGAGAATCGAACCAAAACTTTGGTTTTAATTTTTCCTCATAGACCTTTCCTTACACTATGATTGTGTTCATACCTTTTTCACCCCTTCATATCTGATTGCACTTGCTGATTGATTCTTTATCCCATCACACTCAGCTTGCCTGTCAAAATTTGATCAAAATTTTGGGTTTTTGGACATTTTTATGAGTTTTTTTAGCATGGCGCCCCCCTGCCCATGTTAGCAGAGCACCAACACTCCCTGGATCTGTTGGACAGAGTGTTATAATGATATTGTCTCCATTAAACCAGAGCAACAACCCCTTTTTGCTCAAAATCTCTTCAAAATTTGCATTTTTTGGAGGTCCAAACCCTATTTCTTCACTTCCTGAGTTGCTTTGTGATTCAATGATTCTTCCTTTTACCTTTGACATGCTTCCTCCTGAGAAGTAAACACCTCATTGTTCATATTTTATGCCCTTCTTCCTTATTTTTGAGTTGTTGCTATTGAGAGTTTGAAATCAATCCCCTGCTTTCTTCTCTCCTATCCGACTGAGCGAGAACTCTAGTGAAGGACATTAAAAGTCAGTGACTCTTCTCATTTGGTTCTTTGAGGTCATCTAATCCAATTTCTTTCTCCTTCCTTTTGCATTTTTTATTTTCTTTCTCTTGTTTGATTGCAAAAGGGTG